>SDVV010045185.1:0-10089 GCA_016164225.1 Gammarus roeselii
CGCACCTAGGCTCTGTCGACATCACCTCGACCACCCGCACCCAGGCTCTATTAACGTCCTCTCAACCACACGTACCTAGGCTCTGTCGACATCACCTCGACCACCCGCACCCAGGCTCTATTGACGTCCTCTCAACCACACGCACCTAGGCTCTGTCGACATCACCTCGACCCCCCGCATCCAGGCTCTATTAACGTCCTCTCAACCACACGCACCTAGGCTCTGTCGGCATCACCTCGACCACCCGCACCCAGGCTCTATTGACGTCACTTCAGCCACACACACACAGGCCTCGAGATGGAGGATGAAATAGCGTATGCTAGCACCGCCCCTGAGAGCTGCTAATGGTGTTTGCGGGATGCCTCCTCTTCTCTCGGCCCTGTCCCTCCCCTCTTCATCGGCAGCCCCCTCTCCTGGCACCCCTCCCTCCTCGGTCCCGCCCCTCGGCACGGTTGGGCACGTGCATAGTAGTATCGGTGCCCACAGCGAGAGAGCTTTGTGGGAACGTCGACGGGGATGAACATAACCGACCATTACCAATGGGGTATGACTCAGCAATTTAAGACAGAAACCGTATTCAATTACTTAAGGTCGTGGGTGGAGGGATGAATAGTTTTCCCTCTCGAATATGATTAATATTATCCCCTCTCACTAACTGTGCCTATGACTGCATACCTCGAATAAAGGGAGAATCCTTTCAAAATCACTTGGGATGAATTCTTACCCAATCAAGATTAATGGTGATTATCCGACCGTCGGTCGCCAGGCGGTCACTGTATGGCACCCTCGACTGCTGGTCATTCGTTACACAGAGAGTATTGTTGTCGGCATAAGAAATATATATTTGAAAATCGATTACAATTCCTTGGAATAGTTAGCGCTCCATAACTGGCCCTCGTCCTTGCGTAGTTCTCGCGCGTACCAGTGGTACGCTCCATCACTGACCCTCGTCCCTGCGTAGTGTTCGCGCGGCGTACCAGTGGTACGCTACAACACTGGCCCTCGTCTCTGCGCAGTGCTCACGCGCACCAATGGTCACGCACACCGTCCATCCACGTCCAAAGTCATCACCACCGGCCCTTCACTGCTCCAAAGTCATGTAGCACAGTCGAAACGTGAAGGTGAAATATCGTCAGCCAGCCAACAGCCAACCATGAGCCGAAGATAGTCCACTCTTACCTTCTGATGTGTTATAAAGTTCCACGAAAAATGGCCCTTATTTCACTCACATCCTGCTGGCCGTGATCATTACCTGAAGCATAATCTGAGCCGGTCATTAGTCCCCACTTGCCGGGGTGACTCCCGCAGGTTATTGGATACGTGCTGGCCCTCGGGTCACCCAGGTTAATGGAAAGGTCCTTCGTTATAAGGCGAGCTGTTATGTTCTGTTAAATTCGTTCGTAAGGTTGTCTGAGTTCAGAGAGATGTTGTTTGGTCAAGATACTTTCAAAATGTATGGGATGGCGATGAGTTTGAACTCATTGATGTAGTTAAAGGACCTCCAAACTAACTTTGCAAACCGTGTACGCTAAGGAGTGAATCAATTGGACAATACATTTATTCAAAAATCATTTAACAAATAACAAGACCAAATGGGCGGTCGTACATTCAGACAAAATACTTTTTCGGTTACTTCAAAAGAAGCATTTTCCTTTCCCTGGTCCACTGGTAGTTAAGTAAAACGATTGCACTTGTCCGGGAAAGTTGATTACTTGTTTGTCACGTGATCCTACAGGCTCGTTGGGGAGGCTTGATCAAAGGGTTGCTGCCGCTCTTGAGACTCCAAATTAACTACCATTTATAACTTTTCTAGAGTCAATTTATCTCTTGAATAATTCAAGAACCATAGAAATTTTGAGGTAAGGTCTTACGGACTTGAAAAATCTTATTCAATAAATTTGGAAAATGATTGTGAGCTACAAGGTTTTAAAAGCAAAGTGGAATAAAATTAATTTTTCAATCAATCCCTGTTGTACATTTATTGATACTGTAAAATTGCTACTGTTAACAGTTCAACGATCTGGAAGTAATGAGCTACTGTTCTGTATTCAGCTCATCGATTTATCACTTATTTCCAAACCATGCACAGGGTCTCGTAATTGAAAAGGTTTCATGGTCCCCTGAGTTATTCAGAATACCAGTCAGTACAATACTCAAAATAAATACAACACGTATGAGACAAATATAAACACTATTCTGTCAGAAATTGTCACAAATCTAATTATTTTGAGCAATCATCAGCTGAAACGCTCGACGGTATTATTAAATCTTTTATTTTTCATCGTTCAGCATAGGTTTTAAATTATTAGGCATAACTCATGAACTTCATTATCATATATACTATTTGAATTGGCGGTACGAAGGTTCAAAATGAATTCATCGCAGCTCGTCTCACTGCATTGGGTCGCCGGTTCGTACTACGTGGAGCAAAATATTTCACAATATTATCATCAACGATCTTACAGACAACGTCCATTTCGAGATAATAATCACGAATATAGGGGTTGGGAACTCACGAATTCATGGGGTTGGGGAGTAATGAATACATAGGGTTGAGGAGTCCCGAATACACGAGGCAAAGAAGTCACGAATACAAGGGGTTGGGGAGTCAGGGATACATGGGGGATGGGGAGTGACGAATACATGGGGTTGGAAAATCACGGATACATGAGGTTAGTAAATTACAAATCCATGGGGATGTAAAACCTAAATGTGCTAACATATTACAAAGATAGGTTGAAACCATTGTAAGACTACGGGAGAGCTGGATAGACGACATCAACTATTCACAGACAGAAATACACCCTAATCTATAGATAGTCACGAGCTAGTCGATAACTTAACACCTCGGGCAATTAGTGGAGACAATTGCCATTAGTATCAATTGAAGTTGAGCTACCTTCTGATACTGTGATTGGGAAACTGCTTCTAAGAAACTGATTGGAAGGGAGAGAGCTAGCTAGCGATGGATGTTGAGGTGATTCTTGAAAATTAAGGTGGATAGCAGAGATAATGCACACCATTCCTGGAAACGACAAAGCACGCTATTGTTTATGAGGCAGCGATTGTAACATTAAATTAGATATTTGATGTGGAAACCTTAGGTAAATGGCAAAAATATTTGTTGTTTGTATCAAGCGATAGTTAAACCACCTAACTTTTTTCGTGAATAATACCTGGGTATCTTGACTGCAAGGAAATGTCACTTCAGGGCAGAAACGACTAGATGACGGTTCATGAAAAATTTGGTAGACAAGTGACGGTTTGGAATTGATCGGCAAATATTAATTGATTAACCCTATTCATGAAGGATGTGTTTGATTTAAGGTTCTTCATGTCTGTCAAAAGGTTGTTTTACGATTTTGAACCTGGAATATAAAAAGCTGTACAGGCCGTTTTATTTTCATTTGTTCAGCGTGCAAAGTATCATTGTTTCTTGTGAATCGGTTGTGCTTTTCACCTCGACAAAATATGTAACTTTGGCTGCTGGGTGATTTTTTTTTCTTATAAGCTCTCTGTGTGATCATGACAGTATTTTGTTGATATTGACCCTCTGCAATTCTTCGAGGCAAGGACTTACATGGTCTGTTTTTTTTATGGTTACCATCGCATGTTATTCCGGCAGCAAAGTTTATACAAAGGTATGTTAGATTTGCCAACTCTGATAGAGAAATTCAGTGAAACTGCTTTTCTTTTTGAGTGTGGGCCTAATAAGATTCATTTGTTTTTCTGAGTTGAAATGAGCCCATTTTCATCATACCAAGATTTCAAATTCCTTACGGTTGTTTCAGCTTCGTCTTTTAACACATTCAGATCTGACGTTATTGCGAAAGTAATATTTGAACATCAACGGTGCACACTACAATTTTTGCTTACTTTTTTTAGTGACTCACAGACAATGTCGTTTACAGAAACAAGAAACAACAATGGGTCGAGTATTGCACCTTGAGGGACCCCAAACACAATTATAGTAGAACTTGTCATATGTAGCGGCGCTATCAACTTTAACTGATTATCGCCGATTTGTCAGATAAATCGTGGTTGAGTCAATTCATGTATTACGGAGTTTGTCAAACATAATTTTGTGGCTTATAGTGTTGAATGCTTTTGACTAGTCTAGAAATACTAGCAGAGATATCTGTAGACCACCAAAGCTCTTGTATAGATCTTCAGTGCTGTTAATAAGTGCGTCTACTGTTGACAATTTTCGACGATTAAATATAATGACTGCCACTGAACAGCTTGTCAGATTCTCGGAAACCAATTAGCTGGAACTATTAGGCTTTCTTCCAGATAGTGTAGGGCTATACCATCTATTCCTGTAGATTTTTTTTTTCAAGGCAAATACAGCTCGTTTTACATCATGTTGCGATACTTATTGCTATGGTTTCTATTAGGCGTTCGCTACTTTGTCACTATCCCCACAAGCACCTTTCGGATTAGATGTTTCTGTTTCGTCGCTCTGTAATTTTCATTTAACAAACAGATGCTGAAGAAATCAAATTTCTTTTACATTCCATTTGCTTGTGTTTGGTCTTCAGTTGAATATTAACTGCACTTGTATATTCAAATGACAAGAAGCGCTTGACGTTCTATCGCAGGGTGGCTAGGGTGAACTCCGCCTATTGCGAAGTTAGTGGTACATCTTTCAACAAGACTTTGACGAGTTTTGGATATCCTTCCTGTTTCGTCAAGATTAGCTTAAGATCGAAGATGTTCATTGAGTTTATTTTGATGTTGATCGACACCCGTTTTTGTAAACAGGGGAATAATCATTAAATGATTATTTAATAAAAAGATAATTTACAGATTATTTTACTTAATGATACAGCAGCTGTCGTATGCAGCACGTTGTGGCACATAAGTAGTTGTACAACAGGATGTAATTGAACAGCAGCAGCCGTACAGCAGCACACGATGGTATAGCGGAAGTTGCATAGCAGCGCGTGACAGCTCGATCAGCAGCGTCGTATTATTATTATTATTATTATTATTATTATTATTATTATTATTATTAAATCATAAATTTCCATCGTCTAGCAATGGGTTTTCAATACTTAATTATAATACATAAAACTTAGTTTTCATATGCGCTATTTGAATTAGCGAAACGAGAGATAAAGTGAATTTGCGACAGCACATATCCTCTCGGTGGCCGGTTTGTAGCTACTTCATGTTTCAAAACATGATTCACAATATATGTTATTAAAAATCTTATAAAAAACACATGAGTATGGGATTGATAAATCCAAAATGAATACATCGCAGCTCATCTCTCGTGTGCTGCTGGGTCGCCTTCATGGAACTGAAATGGATTTCACAATTTACCATCATGCATGTACACACACACTAATACACACTCAAAATGTGCACACACCAACCTACATATATTGTTGGCAAACAGTTTAATACACATTCATATGTGCACACACTTGCCTACATGTATGTAGGACAATCAGTATAAAACACAATCATATGTGCACACCTACCTACATATATGGATGACAATTAGTATAATACACATGCCTATGTGCTCATACCTACCTACATATATGGATGAACAATCAGTATAATACTCATTCATATGTGCACACTCATACCTATATATATGGATGACAATTAATATGATTATTAAATTATTATCAAATCCTTTATTTCAATCATCTGGCAATGGGTTTTTAATTTTTAAAATAGTACACATGAAACTTTATTGCCGTTAACACTATTTGAATTACGTAGACGAAAATTCAATTTGAAATTCGCCGCTGGTTCTGATTTCATGCGACAGATTATAAATTATAATATTATAATCAATGATCGACAGTCAACATCTTATTTGAGGTAAGAATCAGAAATGCCGGGCACGAAATACATGGGGTGGGGCGATCACGAAATACCTAGGGTTGGGAAAATCACGAAAGTACATAGGATTGGGAAAACCGCCAACTCATGGGGCTAAAAAATCCTGAGAACATGGGGTTGGGAAATCGAAATTCGCTAACATATAGCAAAGATGGGGTAAGATATGTAAACTACAAGTTTGAATAGGTGACATAAATTATACATACGATGTATACATAGCTCTGGATATACATATTCCATGACGAAATGCGTTAACATATTGTAAAGATGGGTATAAAACATTGTATGAATAATGAAGTGGTGAATAGACTACGTAAGTTATTCATAAAATATATACATAACACTGAAATATATACACTTCATGACCACTAGGAAATGATTAAATGATTGACAATCAGAATAATTCGATACTGGAGTACAGAATTTGAATTAATATACTTCTGTAATAGAAGATGAAGCACAATATTAGCTTATGTGGCATCGATTGTATCTTCAAAAATGATACGGTAAATGGTAGATATAATTTAATAAATTATATTCTCGTCGAGTTGGCCTCTGACAAAGCTGGGAGCTACCTATCGTTCCTCGAAAGTTCAATTTGAATTCGTCACTGCTCATCTCTAGGGGCCGCCGGTTCGGATTACATGGAGCGCAATATTATTCACAATAGTATCGTCTGTGCACACACAGAAATGTCTATTTTGACATAATAATTTCGACTACATAGCGTTGGGAAAACCAGTGACACGCGAGGTTGAGAAATGAGAAATACTTGGGGGCTGATAAATGACGAAATACATGGGTGTGGCAAATAACAAGTACATGTGGTGGCAAAAACACGCATGCATGTGGTTAAAGTCCCGAGAACATGGGGTTGGGACATCAAAATGTGATAACCTATTGTACGATGACAAAGATGTGGATGGACAACATGAATTATACAGAAAATATGAATACAAAATAGGGTTGGGAAATTGAAAAGCACTAACATATTGTACAGATGGATACAAATCAATGTATTAATAATGAAGAGGTGAGTAGGCGACATAAGTTAACAAAAAAATTTATACCCAAAATACATACCAAACAATTGAATATACAAATACACACTTCAAGACCGCTAGGAAATGATTAAATGATTGACAATCAGAAATAATACAATGTTGGAGTACACAAGTTGAATGAATATACTTCTGTTGTAGAAGACAAAGCAAAATGTTAGTTTATATGGCAATGATTGTATCATCAAAAATAGTACGGTAATTGTTAGAAATAATTCAATGAATTATATTAAAATCGAGTAAACCTTTGTCAAGTTAAAAGCTGCCTATCGTTTCTCAAAAAAACTGAGTTCGTATTTTAATTATACTAAAACGACTGGAACATTTGAAACGTAGAAATAGCCAAAACGTTAGTTAACACTTATAGTAATTGGCAAAGACAATTGTGATCGGTAACAACATAGAAAACATATGTATCGTCTGAGTAAAAACGATTAGATGGTGTCTCAATGTTGAGAGTTATGGTGGTGGTGGTTGGTGGTGGTGGTCGCTCATGAACAGAAATGCTTTTTCTGGTTATTGGTATTATGCATTTAGCTTGTGTTTGCTGGCAAAGTTACCGTTTTGAATTGATCGGTCAACAGATGTTCATTAGGCCTATTCTTGAAGGACTTGTTGGATTCAAGATTTTTGAGGCTTGTTGGGAGGTTGTTCCAGGATTTAGGTCCAGTGATCGAAAAGCTCGACAGGCAGTTTCTGTTTTCCTGTGTTCAACGTGCAGAGTATCATTATTTCTTGTGAATCGATTGTTCTTCTCACCTCGAGAATATATGTGCCTTTGCCTGCCGGGTGAATGTTTTTCTAGAAGATCTTTATGAATTCTGATCGACTCACGGAGTGCCAGTTTGTTGTCGATGTTCAGCCATTGTAATTTTTCGAGGAGAGGACTTACGTGGTCACGTTTTCTGTGGTTACCATCGCACGTTATTCCTGCTGCAAAGCTTATGCAACGTTGTACTTTCTTTCTTTGAGTTTTGGTGCATTTTCCCCAACTTGAAAGACAGTAGTTAATGTGGGAAAATACTAAAGCGTGGACAATCAGTAATCTTGATTCGAAATCCAATTATTTTTTTGCGGAGTTAGGAACAGAAGATCGGGATCAAACCATACTCCCAGACTTAAAACTTTATCCTCAACAGGAATGTCAGATTTGCCTATCTTAATAGAGAAATTCATTGGAACTGCCTTTCTTTTTGAGTTCGAGCCGAACAAGATGCATTTTGTTTTCTCAGAGTTGAGCTTGAGTCCATTTTTATCATACCAAGATTTCAGATTAGTTGCGGCTGTCTCAGCGTCGTCTTTCAGTGCACTCATAACCGACGGCTTTCGGGAAAGCAATATTTGAACATCATCTGCGTACATTACCATTTTCGCTTGATTTTTTGTTAATTTACAGTCAATGTCATTTACAAAAACCAGGAAGAACAAAGGGCCAAGTATTGAATCTTGAGGGACCCCAAATGCAACTGTGGCCGGATTTGACATAGTTGCGTTATCGAGTTTAACTGATTGTTGTCGAATCACCAGATAACTTTCGAACCAAGTAGGGTCTATTCCGATGTTGCGGAGCTTGCCAAAAAGAATTGTATGGTTTATGCTGTCGAATGCTTTCGATAAGTCTATTAATACCAGCAGAGATAACTGCCATTTATCAAAGTTTTTGTAGAGATCTTCAGTGATTCTCATAAGTGCGTCTTCTGTTTACAATTTTCGACGATAAGCATACTGGCAGTCATTGAACAGCTTGTTCGATTCGAGGTAATTGATCAATCGGATAGATATTACCTTTCCTGGAATCTTGGATAGGACAGGCAGATGACTGATCGGTCTAAAGTTGGATGGTTCATTCTTGTCCTCAGATTTATGAATTGCTTTTATGATTGCATGCTTTCAGATCTCTGGAAAAGTTTCACTTGCTATGGAGGTGTTAATAACTGTGCAGTTATAAGGCAAGGTAACTATAAGACTGTTTTTCAGATATTGTAGGGCTAAACCATCTATTCCTGTAGAATTTGTGTTCCTCAAGGCAAATACAGCCCGTTTTACTTCGGGTTGCGATACTTGCTTTGGCTCCCATTCGACGCTTGCTTCTCGATCGCTGTCTCCATCGAAAACTTTTGGACTCTATGTATCTGTTGCGTCGCTCTATAATCCTTGATAAGCTTCCTGGGTTACCTCTTCAAAAAACTTGTTCCGCAACTCTAGCGAAATAGTTGTTAAACTTCTCTGAAGTTGCTTGAGTATTCTGATAAGTAGGCGAGGTGATCTTTTTTTTTTGTAGGCAACAATTCTTTTCAGTACATTCCACGTTTCTTTTTTATTGTTTTGCACTGTTCTAGTTCCTCGTGACGGTATTAAATTTTTGCCTTCCTGACTTCTCGTTTGACTTCTATTTTGAATTCGAAATAATTCTAACCTAGTGATACTTCGTTTTGCTCTATGTTTGAGATATTTTTTATGTGCAACTTCATTTCGCAATTGTTCTGTAATCCACTTGACCGGCATGCTGTTCATTGTTTTAGTTTCCGTTGGCGCCACAGCGTTCAGACATGTGAGAAGATAGTCTGTGAGTAATTGGGCTTGCTCTGTGACGTTATCTGTGCAATGTATCGGTTTTATCATCTCGACGTTTGACACTAGTTGTGCTCTGAAATTATCTGCGGTGTTATTTCTTTTTGTACGACAGGTTATTTTGTATACTTTTTCCGTCTCTTTTTTGATGCTAATCATACAGATACAGACACTAGGCCGCATCCCCCAGAAAGGGGGGTGGCCAACGGCAAGGCGCACCTCACACCCTCACACGCTCACATTCACACAACTTAGCCCTTTTGTGCTAAAGGGTCCGGCCGGTAGCCCCTCAACTTACACTCTGGGTCCCGAATGTACCGAGGAACCGTCGTCAGCAGCAGGGCCCACAGTTTTCACTGGTTTACCCCCGCCGCGTCACAATGGCCGGGCCCCCCCCACCCACGACCATCCCGACAGCGGGATGCCAAGGGCGGGAAAGCACATCAGAGCAGCGTCAAAATCAACCATTCACAACCATTCTCCACTCACGCCTGTTCATTGCACGCTCTCTCGCCACCTCCACATTCATGTCTCTTCTTCCCAACGCCTGCTTCAGACCATCCATCCATCCAAACTTCGGTCTACCTCTAGGCCT
>SDVV010045187.1:0-10088 GCA_016164225.1 Gammarus roeselii
CTGGGCCACCTCCTCTCAACCAACCTCGATACATATAATAATAATGATAACACATTCAAAATTTATCACCATGAAAAAAGGGCAGATAAATATAATAGAGCCCAAGCAAGAAGAAATAATAAAATACTAAAATAAAGTGTTAATGATCTATAAAATGAATAAGCATCCATCCACCCCAAAAGTGCGTGGAGCTCCGCAGAGAACACGGAGGCCTCTTGTGGGAGGGTGGCTGAAAGTAGGATGTTCCCACACACAGCGGCGGCTCCCACTCCATATGCGGTTTTGAAGCGGTCGGTGTATATATGGCGGTGTTCTAAATATTATTCCTCAAGTAGTCTTACCCACCAGCAGATGGTCAAACACTCCTCCACCCTCCCCTCAACACCCGCACATCCAACAGCCTCCGCACCACTCTCCTCGAAATCAGCATGAAATCCATCAGCGCTCTCTCCACCACTTCACCATGGGCCATCTTTACCCATGTGTACTTGTGGATGTCTCGCTTCCTGAACAGGCTGTTTTGATTTGATCCTCAGTTCCACCAGAGCCTCAACGAGAGTCATAATAGGCTCCTCCTAGGGTTCGATGATCATGGATTCCAGTAGGCTCGCACGCCTCAGTGTGCGAGAAAAAATAACGCTTTATAAGCGGAAAAAAATTGAAAATTTTAGCCATGTCAGACGCACGCTGGTGCACATAAGAAAAACGCTTAGACGAAACGGACCTCCGCTTTCAATCATTTAGAACTTCAAGAGTAATATGCATGCACGCTAGTGCGGACAGGTAACATCGTCGAGACTGGTACAAGGATCACGGCTACACGGACAAAGTCAGCTCCGACAACAACGCAACACGACCTAGTGGGTCGATTATAATACACTTCACTTATTCTGGTAAGACTCAGACGAAACGAATCTTCGCTCCAATCATTTAGAACTTCAAGAATAATATGTACGCACGCTAGTGCGCACAGGTATCATCGTTGCGACTGGTACAAGGTTTACGGCTACACGGACAAAGTCAGCTCCGACAGCAACGCAACACAATGTTTACAGCTACGTGGTCTAGTTAAGTAGAGGTACAATTTATTTATTCAAGTAAGATAAAGACTCAGACAAAACGAATCCCCGTCTCCAACCACTGAGAACTCCAAGAGTGATATGCATGCGCGACGGTGCGCACAGATAGTATCGTCGAAATTGGTACAAGGTCTATGGCTTCACGGATTAGATCAACTCCAACCGTCACGCGTCACAAGGTTTTATAGCTTCGTAGTCCAGGTCAACCCCAGAAGCTACAGATGGTCCGTGCACGCGCGAGCGAGCACAGACTGAAGAAAGAACACCCATTCACAAAATCACAAACAGGAACTCCCGCACAAATACACCAGCATTATAATACAAGACAAAATTGAGGACCGTGAAGAAAAAAGTAAGAGCAGGTTCGTCATTGGCAGAAAAACTGCTCAGATTATTGATTTCGCACTCATTGTTTAAGGGGATAGGGTGGGGAGGGCAAAGGTCCCTTGGGTCCCAAAAGAGCCCGATGAATCCCGGAGGTTAACCGAAGTCCCCTGAGCTCCCCGGGTCCCTCGTCTCAGCTCATCTCGGCTTGTCTCGAATCATTTTGGACAGTCTCGGCTCGTCGCGACCAACTCGACTAGCCTCAACATGTTTCGACTGATCTCGACGCACCTCGACCAGCCTCGACCTGGTTCTCCCCCTCTGCGCTAGTAATCATGTCGACTGCAATAACAAAATTTTCACTCAAGCATTTTAGGGTGGGAGTGGGGTGGCAGAGGTACCTCGGGTCCCAAAACAGACCGACGAATCCCGGAGGGTAATCCAAGTCCCCCGGGTCCCTCGTCTCAGCTCATCTCGGCTTGTCTCGAATCATATCGGCCAGTATTGGCTCGTCGCGACCAACTCCACTCGCCTCAACATGTTTCGACTGATCTCGACGCACCTCGACCAGCCTCGACGCAACCCTCGCCCTCTGTGCCAGTAATCCGCGGACTTTGATAATTAATTGCTCTACTCAAACATTTCACATACATACATTTTCCTGTGTATGGGTTTTATGCGTGGGCAGATGGAAGCAGGGATCCCAGGGTTCAGAATGGCCTCAAGCGAGTCTCAAAGTATCTCAAGGGATTCCCAAAGGGTCTCAAGGATGTCCCAAAGGGCCCCGGAAGGGTCCAAGTGAGTCCCCCAAATCCTCCTGGTCTTTTAAATCCCCCGGGTTCCCGAAACACCCGGGTCCCACGAGTACCCCCTATTCCCGAGTCACCCAGTCTCAACCAGCCTCGGTTCGTCTTGACTCATCGCCTCGTCTCTATTCGCCTCATCCTCTCCACGCACAAGGGTATTCAAGACTTTCACTTTCTAAGATCAACATATACATTATTTCATCATTTGGCTATCAAAACGTCTAGCTGGGCTTGATTTGATTTGAGGCTCATTTCTACCGGAGCCTCAACGTGAGTCATAATAGGCTCCCCCGTAAGGCGCGACCGTCATTGATTCAGGGAAGTTCGCACGGGCGTGCGTGCAAAAATATTAGTCTTGTCAAGATGAAGTCAGTACATATTTCAATTGTGGTATGTTCGCGTACTAGCGGGTACAAGGGAGTAAATCGACTGTTATCTCTGTTTGTAATGGGGCGGATTTGATTTGAGCCTCATTCTAGCTGGGCTTGGACATTTATTAAGCGTCCGGGAGAGCGCAGATTCTCCCACCGTAGGTTGGACTAGACTAACTAACACCCAGCATAGTCAACCTAGGGCCCGTGCGGGCGTCTAACGATGAATAATTATATAACTAATCCAAGATTGATCACCATGAAAGAAGGGCACAGATAAATAATAGAGCTCATGAAATAATAAATAAAATACTAAAATAAAGTGTTAATGATCTATAAAATGAATACTCATCCATCCACCCAAATGAACAGACTGTTTCCCACTACCAGCTCCTGCTCCATGCATAAACCTTCAAGATTTTCTCCACAGTCACTCCTACCAGGAACGCCATATCTCCCTATCACATTATCCACTACAGCATCTCCCACTCTCGCATTAAGGTCGCCCAGTGCAACCACATTGAATTGACTTCCAAAACTCTCAATTCACTTGCTCAGGTCAATCCAAAATTGCGCCTTCTCCTCCTCACTCTACCAGATCCGTACGCACTCACAAATACCCATTTTTCTTCGCCAAACTTTATTTCACCCACATCAATCTTGAGGATACCTCTTTACACTCAGTAACGCTACTAGCCAGTCGATAACTCAATAGTAACGCCACCCTTCTTGTGCCCAACCTCCATCCACGCCTGACTTTCTTACACTTACCACTCCAAACTCACATTCGCCCTTACCCTTCAACTCAGTCTCACTTAGCGCTAACACATCTAACTTTCTCCTCACAAACATATCACCAATCTCTCGCCTCTCTGCTTCCTTCGTACTACATCCACGCACATACAGCGACCCTAACAATAGGGTTCGGAGAGGCGTGAGCCTCTCTTTCCCTCGCTCATCTTACCGTCTTTTAGGTAGAAATTTTACAGGGGAGGGGATTCCTAGCCCTCTCGCCCCGCCCCTTATTAGTCGCCTCCTACGACACGAAGGGGTTGCGGTAGCAGTATTCTAAGCCCCAGCTACAAGGCTCCCCTTCAAGTCTCCTCTTACGGCAATAAGGGGTTTACGGTATAAGTATTCGAACACCCCCGCTACGGGGGTTATAGTAAAAAATAACATTTTTCAGAAACTCACACGTAGGTATTAACATCACAAAACTAAGAATATTTGATCATTCAAGGCCATTTGAGCTGTTTAGACTAGGTATTCAAGAAGAACGCGAATAGTTTACAATTTGTACGGCACACAACATTTGGAGTATCAAGCAAAAAGAGTGGTGACAATTTGAGAAAGAATAAAAGAGGGAATACTGACTTTAGATTGTTTGATGCAACTGCAACATCATGGCTTTTGGTCTCTAGTTATGTTAGTTTAAGCTTCACGACTAAGGTCTGCTAAAATAAATTATTTTCCAACCAGAGACTTCGACTGCAAACCTCAATATTTAATAGTAAACAGGAGCGCAACTTATGATTATCTTTGATCAGAGATAAGGCTCTCTAGTGCACTGGAGTCAATCTTTGATTATCATAGTTTTATTCAATTCAAGCAGACTATTTCTCTACTACCTGACTTAAACACAAATTTATTTTCAATGAATATTTTGAACATTAACTTTAATAATATTGCGCATCACAACACATCGGCAATGATTATTATAAGCAGCTAAAAATTATATAATACAACAAAAATTCAAGTGCCGATCCGGAGTTCATGGAAAAATACAAACCAAGTGCTGTAACCATTATCAATGCCAACTAAAATAAGCAATTGGGAGCAGCTAAAATAGGCTGATAAATAATATTGCAGATAAGGTTGATAACATTGGAATGTGATGACATAATCGAACACTATTTTGAAAGAAATAAAATAGTAGAAGTATGGTACTGCGAAAGAGAATGTAGCAGGTAAGCAGGGGCTTAACGTTCGAACTGCGCATACGACGTCAGCAAGAGTTTCAACTCCTACACACAAGATGCTACTATCTCAATCTATGACGTAAGCATGAGCGACTGGATTCGTGTCGAGGCTTTCTCGCGCTGAGTCAGCGTCCGTCCCCCTAGCGTAGAACGTCAAACCAGCAATTGTTGCAGCATGAAGTTACTGACACCTTTTGTTAGACTCGAGTTAGATCTACTACTACGTAAAGACAATGTTCTTCAAGTGACGAATGTCAAAGGTAAGAACAGATGCCACAGGAGGTACGAAAGTACTTGAGTTGGTGCTGAGGCTATGTGGACTCAGCAGTCAACGAATAGCCGCAAAGAGGACCAATACTCGACACACCATGCGCCTTAGTCCCAGGGATTCACAGATGTGCACAAGGTGCCAGGGCAATGCGCCCCAACACCTGCAGAGAGGAAAAGAAGAAGAAGAAGAAACAGGAAACGAGGATGCAATACATGACATCTACACTCAATGAAAAGAATCCCACGAATAAGAACAACAACAAAGATAAGAAGAAAAAGGAAGTCTTAGAAAAAGGTTGCAGGCAAAAAAAATAACTCAACTTGGCTGTTATTAACCACCCGAAATGATCAAAGTTAAAATGTGTGTGTGTGTGTGTGTGTAAAAATGTATGTGTATACGTATGGAGCATATGTGTGTGTGTGTGTATGTGTCTACACAAAGACTTTCGGGAGAGTTTGAGATAAGTTAAAAAAGAATTCCAAATAAACGGAAGCAAATGAGGTCTACAAAAGTTAAATAAATTCAGGATGGGAGTAAAAAGGAGAGATAGTGAAGGTTGAAGAAAATAAGAGTCTGGAAAGAAATGATTGTGTTCATCCCCCCCAGTTGAGCCTTGACTCAGTGAGGCCCGTAAACATAACAGATGTCTAGGTGGGGATAAACCAGCTAATTCATGTTCAAATGCTTCAATACATCATCTGTTCAAACGAGCAACATGACACGTAGCTGGACAAGTTTTATCCGATCAAGGATTACAGAGGTGGATAAAATAAACAGACATTTCCCAACCACCAAGAGGGAAAGAGCATATAATTCGTTTACACACTTTCATAAGACCGACCCCTTAGTGAAATATAAGATATTAGGATGAAACAAATCACATTATTCACACTTCAAAAATATACAGTTCAATCTCTAAAATATGAATAGGAAGCAACAATTAGAAAATCTTTCAAATAATAATTGAGGCCAGTTGTGCACCTCTGACTAGGTAAGAATAAACATATAAAGTTTGAAATATAGAGAAGCTCGCAAAAACTACAACCCTGAGGTACTACAATATTTTACTGAGGTTGACCGTCAAGATTTGTCTTGGCAATGCAACATATCGCCACCGATATGTTGCACTGCCAAGAGAAATCTTGACGATCACCACCTCAGTAATAAATTGTAGTGCCTCAGGGTCGAAGTTAGAAAGTAATAAGGCAGACAAGCCACAAATTGTATGTAAATAGATTGAATTTGATTTGTGCCTCATTTCCACCGGATTTGATTTGAGCCTCATTTCCACCGGAGCCTCAACGTGTCATAATAGGCTCCCCCGTAGGGCGCGACCGTCATTAATTCAGGTAAGTTCGCACAGTCTCGCGTGCAAAAAGATTTGTCTTGTCGAGATGAAATCAAGTACATATTTCAATTGTGGCACATTCGCGTACATGAGTAAAGAGTTAACGCGCATCTTCGTAAAGGTATTGTTATCTCTGTGCGTAATGGGGTGGAGAGACCGCCTCACTTGCACAGGTGTTTGGGGTTTAGACAGCTTCGTATATGTCCGGTGTGTTTTCCGAAAGCAATAAGCTTTTTACGGTAGGTTGGGTCAGTGAGTAGGCTTTGTAGGTTGCACGGGGGATTTATGAACGCTCGTCGGGCTGCCGCGAGTGCATTGCAATCTATCAGTAAGTGTTTCACGCTGATAGCAACTTGGTGGCAACAGGGGCACGGTGGCGCGTTTGGTCCTGTGTCGACATCCATCAGGTGGTTGTGAGTAACCACGTGTGTCCCGTGCACAGACGGTTGATGAACACTTGGTCGTTTCTGTTGGTGAACTTAGTTTCTTTTCTCCGACTGAGGGTTCGACTGAAAGCATTTTTTGTCCACTATGTTGCCACATTTCTTCTCATCGGAATGTTATATGGGATCGGAATGTTATATGGGAATAGGGAACCAGTCCCGGTAATGTATTGCGAAAAATTATTCATGATGAGTAGATGCCAGTTTAGCAAGCGAGTCCGCAAGTTCATTTCCTCTTATTCCCGCGTGTTCAGGGATCATGCAGAATTCAACTGCCTGACCCGTCTTGGACATCAAAAAGAGATCGTGCTGCATTTTACGTAGAGCGGGATGTTTGCAGTGCAGTGTTTTAAGCTGGGTGAGGACACTGTCTGAGAATACGACGTATTAGGGAAAGTGATCTGTTTTGGCAATTGAGATGGCAAGTTCGGAGTGCGTGGACCTCCGCAGAGAACACGGAGGCCTCTTGTTTGATTGCGATATTTGGCTGAAAATCTGAGCTAGTTTGTCCGCGATGTCCGCGTATGAAGAATAGACAGTGTCTCCGTCTGACAGTATGTAGATAGGTCGCTCGGAGCGACCTTGGGTACGTCTAATTTTTCCTCACACTTGGGACAGAGGGGTGTTTCGATTGATTATATTAACTGATTGGGTCCAGCTTTCTTGCTTCTTCTCCACGCTAAGCTTGCGGAACACGGCAGTTTCTCTTTCCAGGCTACTCGGTTCCTGGGGGAACGTGCGCGGCGGAAGGTCCCGTACATCCTTTCACGCTTGTCTATTGCTTCTTGTACCTCCCGGCACCACCAAGGTTCTGAGAAAAAAAGTTGAAGGTAAATATTGGGGGATGCATGCGACAGCTGTACTTTGGAATTCATCTAATAGATGTATGACAAGGTCGCGCTCTGAAATGTCTTCGGGAAGGCCCTCCACATCGTCCCATGTGACATGTGTCGAGTATTCCTCTCAGCTGGCTTTCCGGTAGTTGAATCGAAGTTCCTGTGCGTCGGGATCGTCTGGTCGGTTAGTAAGGAACGATATGATCATTGGGTTGTGATCACTGTCATGTGTTGAAGGCAGGACTCCCCTAACGAGTTGGAGAGCTAAAATGGGGGAACAGATTGATAAATCGATGGCGGTTTCACTTTCAAGGGTGATTCGTGTGGGCTGTCCGTCGTAGAGAAAGACCAGGTTGTGAGTGTCCATGGTGTTGGCCAATATCACTCCCCTGGGGTATGTTCTCACGCATCCCCACACTTCGTGGTAGCCCAGTAAGACTCCAAGGAGGAGTACGGGATGATGCAGTTGGTTGAGCAGATCGGCCATTAGTGCTTCCGTGAGGTCGTGGTTTCGTGACGAGTAGATAGATACCACTGTAATTGGTGTTGAGAAACACATCTTCACTGCAACAGCTTGGAGTTCTGTGCTCGGAGGTGATGAGGTATGCTTTGATGGATCATAAGTGCCACTCCGCCGTGTGCAGTCACATTATTGTGACCTTCACGACGGTGAATGACATATTGAGGAATTGTGAAGGCGGCTGTGTCACGAAGTTTGATCTCCTGGAGGCCCATCACCAAAGGTTTATGGGTGGCGATTATCGATAATAATTCATCTTTCTTGTTTCTAAGTCCCTAGCAATTCCACTGAAGGATTATGTTGTTGTTCATTTCGGATGAGTTTCACGCCCAGATCTTAAAGATCTGGAGCGATCGCGTGACTTGTAGGAACTTTCATGGTGTTCGTGTCTATGAGGCGCAGGTGTCCTAGATCGAGAGCGTTCGCAAGAGCGTCCGTTTTTGTAGAACATGATCTAGACTCACAGCGTTCTCGGCTGTGAGTGCTCTTGTAGGAGAAGGAAGACGCGAGAGTGCGATCTTTGTGTTTGCTTTTTGAGCGAGTGCGTTTCTCTTCAAAGGAGTTTTTTTTTAACATTATGATGGGCTCAGTAGTAGTCGTTAGAATATTAGAGTCGAGTGCGGAGCATAGTAGATCAGTGGTTTCGGGTATCAGTTCTTGGTTGAAGATTTTCAACGCGTCCTCGCGCAGGCGATGGTCGTTCTCAGTTGTGAGATATTCTGGTATCGGGCATGTTAGCCGAGGGTTGAATACTTCACTTTGGTTTTCGCTGGGTGCGGTCGCAGTTAAGACGGTCAGAAATCGTTCAACGCTCTGATTGAGGCGAGCTGTAATTCGTGGGCTGCTGCTAATCTTTTTGCTTCGTGACGAGAGAGCGTCCTGTATCCCGCGGTCGTCGTCGGAGGAATATTCGTCTCTTTGCCTTTTGACTTCCGGGTTTTTGGACCTCTCCTCGTGGCCGACCGAGGCAGCATCCATCGCAGTGCTCTCCTGGGCACTGGCGGATTCGTTGCTTGGGACGCCCGCCTCTATTACGAGGGCGATCGCTGGGTTGGTTGTGGTATTGTTAGTACGTACTGGAGAGGGGTGTTGGGGTCATGGTAATAGTTTTTGTTGACGGTACGCGAGTGTCGTCTGGTAGGGTAGACTTAGTTGTAGATTTAACTGCTTTGGCGTAATTTAAATTACGGCAGTTTGGGTTTTTGTCGTAGAAGATTTGGATAGCTTGTTTTTGTGCGACTCTGCGGTCATTTTGTATGATTGTCATTGCTTTTGGGTCTATCTGCTTTCTGCAGTCGCGGTTACCAGCTTCATGGAGGCATGAGCAGTTGTAGCAGTTAGGTTGGTGGGAGTGCAGTCCTTTCGGTCATGCTCGCCGGCGCACCTCTTGCAGCGTTAGGGTATGTGTGGCTGGCAGTATTTGATGACGTGGTTGTATTCCAGGGATTTTATGCACATTGCAGGCCATGTCGCCACAAGGTACATTTTTGTTTTTCCTTGTTCGCCTGGGATTACTAGGAATTCCGGTGAGTCACATCCTGGGAAAGCGATTTGATATGCTGTGGTGTGGATGTTTCGCGGTTTGATCCATATTGCTAGGGAAACGTTGGTGACGCCGTTATCTTTTGCTCAACCTGCTGCAAAAGCACTTAAGTCAGTTTTGGGAGTGTAGTTGGAAGTGTATATGATTCGTCTTGTAGCATTGAAGAACGGATGTATTTCGCCAGTTACTTAGTGTTTGTCTATTTTGTTAACCCTTTGTATAGCGTTGCTTTGCCCGATATTTACGACGTGGGCGAGATACTTCTTCCCCTGTCGGTTTATGTTTATCAATCTGCCTCCCAGTTGGGGAGGCAGACCGATGGGTTCATTGAGGCAGGAACTTTGTTTGCACGGCTATCTACAAGCCTTATGAGGAAGTGGGTAGGAAATGATGCTGTTCGTCTCTCCTGGGTGGGAGGGTCAGACTAAGGGGTGCGAATCGCGGTCGCAGCCTCTCGTCGCCCGACTTTGTGCTCCACTTGGTATTGCAGGATCTCCCTCTCAATCTTGTCTTAGTGCAGTCTCGTTTCGTCCCGTAAGGTGGCACGGAGACTGCCCCAGGATATATA
>SDVV010045188.1:0-10088 GCA_016164225.1 Gammarus roeselii
ACATTATACACATTGATGTGGGAGAGGGACATTATACACATTGATGTGGGAGAGGGACATTATACACATTGAAGTGGGAGAGGGACATTATACACATTGATGTGGGAGAGGGACATTATACACATTGATGTGAGAGAGGGACATTATACACATTGATGTGAAAGAGGGACATTATACACATTGATGTGTGAGAGGGACATTATACACATTGGTGTTGGAGATATACATTATATACATTGATGTGGGAGAGGGACATTATACACGTTGATGTGGGAGAGGGACATTAAACACATTAAAGTGGGAGAGGGACATTATACTCATTGATGTGGGAGAGGGACATTAAACGCATCGATGTGGGAAAGGGACATTATACAATTGATGTGGGAGAGGCACATCATACACATTGATGTGGGAGAGGGACATTATACCCATTGATGTGGGAGAGGGACATTATACACATTGATGCGTGACAGGTACATCATACACATTGATTTGTGAGATGGACATACACATTGATGTGGGAGAGGGACATTATAGACATTGATGTGGGAGAGGGACATTATACATATTGATGTGGGAGGGACATTATACACATTGATGTGGGAGAGAGACATTTTATACATTGATGTGGGAGAGGGACATTAAACACCTTGATGTGGAAGAGGAACATCAACACATTGATGTGGGAGAGGGACATTATACCCATCGATGTGGGAGAGGGACATTACACACATTGATGTGGGAGAGGGACATTATATTAATCCAGGCTCGCTTGTCACTAACTCAACTCATGAATCCATGTCGCGTATTTCAGCCCTACTCTGTCTTGTCTCAATCGTACCTTTAGTGCGTAATTTTAATGTATTGGTAGAAAGACCCTGGCAAACTTGTTCTCTGTAAGCATTGTTGGACAATCGAGTGCTTTAATAAAGACTCTAATTAGTATTATTATTACTGTGCAGTGTGCACCCGCTTTTAAATTTTACCGTAACTTGAGGCAGTCAAGAGCAACATCAATTGAGCGAACAGTTGGCAGCAATTAACATGAATAAACAACAGTCGTAGCATTCTCCAACGGTTCATTGATAAATGATTATGGACAGCCTAAATGAAGGTGTCCAATCCAAAAGTAGTTAATACTGGGTAAAAACAACTATCAGTTGCCTGAAAATTAAGTATTACAAAATCTGATCGTATTCGGTTTACCTGTTATCTTTTCTCAATTAGACACTTTAACTTCCTGGATACAAAATCAATATTTTGAATATCGTGCCTCTCGATTCACAGAAAAATAGTAAAAAACAAACACACCAAACAAGCCGAGTGCATTTTTCTTGATTAGTACTCATCACAAAATAATTTTCAAAAGAATATAATTTTGAGCGGTAACACAAACAATTTTGGTCGAGTAAAAAAATTCCATCAAGGGCGAATTGATTACATGTGTAGAGCATCATTGCTACAAATCATATAAATCATTCCTACGTTTGATTTTGTTGTAAGCGTATTCCTAGAAGTATTCAGGACGTCAGCAATATAATAATATTAATTTTTATTGTGGCACTCGATGGTATAATAATGGTTGCAATAGTGAACGAGTTCATGAACAAAAAAAAACATTCTTTCCAATACATCAAGAGAATCGCTAAAAGAAACACACGTGGAGACAGATCAAGATTGAAATACACGACAACAATTTATAAATTAAGTTAGAGACAAGCGTGCTTAAACTATCTTTTATGTCCCTTTCCCACATGAGGATGTATACAACAACATTGTTGAAGAGGTTTAGTAAAGAGCTACCTATCAGCGAACATACTTCGGGTCGCATCTCAACCTGACAGCCGCCCGCATATAATAGGCCCACAAGCTAGATTTGCAGTTAGGAATCAAACATTATTCCTATTAACATCGGGATATTCTTGCACAAGCAGTATTCTGTCCCATCTTTCTTTAAGTGGGGATAGTTCGTATCCCTCACTGTTTCATACTGCCTCCAGGAAGGGATTATTTGATCATTTAATTCGTTCCTGGAGGCTGTATGCACTTTTCTTGCTCGTCCTCTCCTGTAATCAACATCATATTCTGCAAATACTAGGCTGGCACTCGTTCTTCTTGGGACTCCTACCAGTCTCCTGAATATGTCATTGTATGCTACTCGCAGTTCGCTTAAAGTACCCCTGGTAAATTTACACCACAATGAGTTACAGTATATAGGATAACAGTACGTTTTAAAAAGCTGCAGCTTAACATCCGTTGTACAAAAGTTTAATTTTCTTATAAGTTGGTTGCCGAACGCATTTAACTTCTGATGTTGTGTTGAGATATCGTCTGTATCCCACCGGTTACTGGTTGTTGAATGCCCAAAGTGAGTTAAACTGTCCACATACTCCAGAGTAAATGTCCTTTCTGTACTCGAACCACTGGTTGGGTGGTTCCGCTAGCATATGCACTGATTTCCTAGTATTGTTTCGCGGCCTCAGAGTCTCGTATATTTAGCTAGCATCGTCTATAGAGCATCGATTTGAAGGCGAGCAGATCCATTTTGTCTGCAGCGATGTGGGGGGGCGAGCAGATCCATGTCGTCTGCAAAGCTAATCGCAGCACAGCAGAAGTCAATGTGACGCCCAACATAGCTAAGAGATACCCGATCATGTAAGCTGTCTACATACACATTGAAAAGGAGAGGTGAGAGGAGGCCTCCTTGCTTAATCCCATTAGTTGTTCGAAACAAGTTTGACATTGTGCTTCCCCATCGTATTACACATTCCTGCTGCTGGTAAAAGTACTTTAGTAGCTTAACAAGTTGAATTTGCGTCCCTTCTTCAACACGTTTTTTGAACCGTGTCCAATGATTTTCACGATCAAATGCTTTTTAGCATCCAAAAAAGTAAGGTACAAAGGTGACCCTTGACTTGCAAAGTAAATAATCGTTTGCTTTATTTAAAGGGGCACTAGATTTTGCGCCATCGAAATTATGTTAACAATTTAGATCAGAGGAAGGGGTCCATTCTATAATGTAAGTCATTCAAAGTGTCAAAAATACCTTAATATTTCAGGAACGTATTAATGATTACCATCTGAAGAAATGCGCACGAATGACTAGCGTTTTGAAGTAGAAGAATATTTTTCCATTCTGCTTGTGTGAACGCGTTTTAGTAGTATTACTACGAAGATCCAACTCCTCGAGCTATTCTACTTCCAAAGAACAGGTGATTGTTGGTATACATTATTTTAGCTTCCTAACAATATATACATTTTTCTAATTCACGTGATCGTTAAATTACTTGGACCAACGGTCACATTCAACTGTTGACCTTGAACGCGACAGCGTGGCAGCTTCGTCATGGTGCGACGGGTCAACAAAACGATGTTTCTTGGAATATTTCTTCCGCATTTTTCTTCTACAGAGTGCATTCCAAAAAAGTGATAACAGATTGTTTGACAATGACACAACCTAGCAAAACAAAATGGTGACATTCTCAAAAGTCTAGTGCACCTTTGATGAGAAGACAGTCATTTTTGTCCCATACTGAGGTTTGAACCCAAATTGGTTGGGCGTTGTTCTCAGACAGTCGTCAAGCCAGTTCAGGATAACTATTTCCCGTAGCTTTGATGCAGTAGTAGCAATTGATATTGGACTGTAGTTACTGTCATCGGTCGCACATTTTGTTTTCGATTTTATGATAGGTTTTACAACAACATCCATTAGTAACTTAGGAAAGTAATTAAGCTTAAGACAGACAGTGATGAAGATAGACATGACATGAAGAAGTTGAACAGGACCATACTTGAATACCTTCGCAGGTACACCATCCTTTCTCACCGCTTTGTATTTTTTTGTATTTCTTGATAGCGGTTTCAAGTTCCCACATGTAAACATCATCATCATCATCATCATCACTATCCCGATTGAGGGCTTCATTGACAACAAACGAGTCAGTGTCGTTGTTGACACTGTTCGTGATACCATCAAAATGGTCGCGCCACATATCAGCAGTATTTATCACCCTTGCTATGCCATTACCAGATTGAGAGGCAGAGCTTTTTTTCGGTTATGGAGTTTTCATTCCTCTCCAGAAATCAATCATCAGCCCACTAACAATCTTTCCAGACAGACTAGCTGCATGAAAGTCATCTTCGTTTTTCCTTCAATAGCGCAATGCGCACTAGCTGGCATTATTCGATCTATTCCTTTCATTGTATAATAAGAAAGCTCGGGGTTGACCAGCATCCCGTCATTGAAAATAGGCCACTTCGCTCCCTCCGTGTAAATCAGCCACATGCCTGTTCCACCCTGGCGTCCTGTGCCTTCTCCTTATTGTTTGCTCTCCATGCGCTGCTCTGCCAGCCATGTGAGCAGCATTACATATATACTCGTAGAGCTCGTCCAACTTGTCTCTGTCAGCTGCTGCATGGATCAGTAGCGCCTCTGGTGGCAAGCTCCCAAGCTGATTGATAAGAACTGAACAGAATATATTAGTCCTATCTCTATTATCGAATGACCAGTTAATGGACTGTGTAACTGTATCCCCATTAACCATTACAGGGAGCGTATGTAATGGGAGCTCTGCATGGAGCGGCAAGTGATCAGACAGGGGCGTGTAATCCCCTACAAACACTCGAGTAATAATGTTGGCTATTGCTGGGGTAAGGGCTCAGTGATCTAACCATTTTTATGTTCTCCCGTTGTGATTAACATGAGTGTGTGCATCACGGGGTAACAGTGACACGTCCACAAAATCTGGTTCATTATCTCCCAGGAGTATCTGCCACTCATTAAATGTTCGGCTGCCTGGGTGGCAATTAAAATCCCTCATAACACTTACATGATCATGTCGTGATTCGCGAAGGATTGCCTCTACCTTTCCATTATACACAGTTCCTAATTCCACATTAGGTTGAGCTGCATAAGGCAAATACACATTTATAAATAGAATAGGCATCCCCTTTAAATTCCGAGATAACCCAAGTATCCTATCATCATTGTACTGCTCAATTTCTACAAATTGACTCACTCTATCAGACCACAGGAAGGTTAATCCACCAAACGGGCGTCCTCTATGTATTTTCTCTTCTGAATTAATTGAAGATATGGAGAAGGAATGGACGTTGCCATCTCTGGATAGACTAATCGGGAGCTCGTGCTTGAACAGCCATGTCTCCTGCAACTCACATATATCACTATTTGTACACAGCTGTTTCGCAACGCTTTGTGCAGTGTTAAACCCATTACAATTAAAGGTGACCAGACGGAGATTTTCTAGATAATTTTGCATTCGGTTTGAAGGAAATAGTTTTTCTGATTTCATTTGGAGGGCTCCAAGCTTTTCTTGCTCTCGTAGAACTTCCGGACGCGAGCGCCTGCAGGCCACATATCCGGTGATTTGAGGCGCCCAACTTTCAGGTAGCTTGCACTGACTCTGAAGGCACTAAACTTGCCGAGACGATTGAGCTTCTCTACTGTGTAGCTGCCATCTTCGGTTAGTCTCTTTATCTCACTTAAAATCTGTTCACGAGTGATGTACAGATAGATGGACACATATATGCTGCTTCCTTGTAAGGGAAAGATGCCTTCTGATGTCATTCGATCTGCTCCTACGAGGTGTTAGTTCGTTTTCTTTAACGTCTTCTTTCTCGTGTTTCCCGCCTTCCAAGTCATTTCTGTTGCCGATGCAATCAGCACCAAACACCCCGGTTGAGTCTTGTTTGCGTGGAGCAGGCGATTTGACCTCCGTGTCCTGCTTATCAGCTGCCTTTGTTGAGTGAGACTCCTTTGTTGGGTCGGTTCTCTTGTGCAGCTCCGTATCTACCCCAAGCAGCCAAAAGGCCGCATCGAATCGTCGAGTCGTTGGCTTTAGAGGCTGGGTGGTGTGAGTTCCAGTGACGAGAGGCTGTGTTGGCTTTGCGGGTTGGGTGATATGAGGCTCAAATATGGGAGGTGTTGGGGTAACAGGTCGAATGGGAGGTGGTGGGGTGATAGGTTGAGTGGAAAATGCTGGGGTGGCAGTTTGAGTGCTGCAGAGTTCCTTGTCTGGAGTTTGCTCAAGAGTGGCTTTGGTCGAGTACAAGAGTGGCTTAGGTATAATTGCACTCCTGTAGGCAATAGACGCTACTGCTTCAAGTCGAGTAATGGATTCCTTGACGGCTTTTAAATCTTCTCTCGATGGCGAGATATCTTCATGCATTGCTTTTTGCTGATGTTTAGGTATGCTTCTCTTGTCCTGCGTACTGCCTGTTCAAGTAGTCCCTCGAGTTTTTACATGCGTTTTTCAATTGTGGGCTGTTGGACTCCATCTTGCTGTTTAATTTCCTCACATCGATTTCCGGGATCATTCTACTGACATCGGATCCTGGTAGAAAAGTCGGCAGTTTAGAGAGGTTGCAGATTTGCATCACCTCATAAATTTTGTCCATTATGGTATTGGCTGTCCTTGGGTTGCCATCGGTCGTGGCGACAACATCCTGTTTGCAGACATCCAGTGTATCTTTCGAAATTTCTTGCGGCTTTTCAACACTGTTTTCAGCTCACCCGCTTTGCAGACGTCGAATAGGTTTTTTTGATGGTCATTTTCCTGTCTTGAGTAACTCTACTTGCGACAAATCACAGTACAGTGCTCAACACCGCACTACAGTGCTCAACACCACAGTACAGTGCTCACCACCACAGTACAGTGCTCACCACCACAGTACAGTGCTCACCACCACAGTACAGTGCTCACCACCACGGTACAGTGCTCACCACCACAGTACAGTGCTCACCACCACAGTACAGTGCTCACCACCACAGTACAGTGCTCACCACCATAGTACAGTGCTCACCACCACAGTTCAGTGCTCACTACCACAGTACAGTGCTCAACACCGCAGTACAGTGCTCAACACCACAGTACAGTGCTCAACACCGCAGTACAGTGCTCACCGCCACAGTACAGTGCTCAACACCGCAGTACAGTGCTCAACACCACAGTACGGTGCTCACCACCACAGTACAGTGCTCACCATCACAGTACAGTGTTCACCACCACAATACAGTGCTCACCACCACAGTACAGTGCTCAACACCACAGTACAGTGCTCACCACCACAGTACAGTGCTCAACACCACAGTACAGTGCTCACCACCACAGTACAGTGCTCACCACCACAGTACAGTGCTCACCACCACAGTACAGTGCTCACCACCACATCAGCACTTCTCTCATCCTCGAGAGTGATCAGAGCAAATTTACTCGATGTGCTTTCAATTCTGCTGGAATTGGTGTACCTTGTTTCTCCACCACTGCCGGGCGAGCCGTCCTTCAGCCTTTGAGCCACTGCTCTCGGGTTTCCCATCTGCCTTAGGTCCAACACCGTTGTCATGGTCAGGCTTAGCATACAACATA
Source organism: Gammarus roeselii (assembly GCA_016164225.1). Classification (NCBI taxonomy): domain Eukaryota; kingdom Metazoa; phylum Arthropoda; class Malacostraca; order Amphipoda; family Gammaridae; genus Gammarus; species Gammarus roeselii. The sequence continues at coordinate 7,386 of SDVV010045188.1, forward strand.
TACAGGAGCCCACACATTAGATGATGACCCAACGATCTCCAGTAGACGACTGCTATTTACTGCATGCAACTAATGGTGTAGAATATTAGTTGCATTTGGTATACCTGCTAAAAATAACAGGAATATAACACACTAGGGAAAGTTTACGACTTGTATCAAATCAGTTACAGTTTTGTAGAGGAAAGGTAATTATCATCACACCTATAAACCTCAAATTCAAATGAGCATTGAACAAAAGCTACACTTATCAGCGCTGATGTGAGATCTGTGTTTGGTAGTGAAGGATTTGCCATTATGTAGGACTGCCTTGGAGCAGATCAGAGAAGATTTTCAAATATCTTCTGCTCAGAATCACGGCCGAACAAGACCGGCAGCAGCAGACTGAACACATCAAGATCAGTAAAATGATGAGCAGTTTTCGAATTAAAATGGACACTATGAAGCAGCTCGTACTCATAGTATTAAACAATGTTCTTCACTATTGGAAAACTCGGATTTTTGATAGTGAAATTTTACTGGAAAGAAGCCGCTCATATTTGGATGAATCATTGTTAAATCTTCTTTCGATGTATATATGACTTGATTAATTGTATAGAAGTCAAATTAATGACTTTGTTGGTCTTGATTTAGTTGAGGATTTAATTAATTCAATCATTTAACTCGGCATCAATCTGAGAAACAGCTCGGTTTCTTCATTATTAAATATACTAGTGGAGGAAACACGTATCGTTTATTCATCTAGAAGGTGATGAACTAAAATGGTAATTCACATTGTAAGCGAGACGTTATATTAACAATGAGGAACAACTCGTGATCCCTGTGATCTATGCATGATAAATTATTCAGTGTAACATTATCGATCATTATATGAGAGCAAATAATCAGTACTTGAAAGCATGACCAAATTATACGAGAACTAACAAAATATTCCACCGTAACAACAAATATACTCAAACATTGGGTGAGATGCGGTGAGCTGTTGCCAGTCGTGTACAAAAGTGCCCGGGATGTCGCTAATTTGTTTACTGTAGAGGTCATCATGAGCTCGACGGCTGTTAACAGTGTACCGGCGAAACTGTCGACTGCCGTGACCGTCAGAACCGAGCGTGGGCAGCAACACGTCTACGCTGCCCTCCTGAGACCAACAGTTCCCGAAAGCATTGGGATATTTCTTCTTGACGTGCGTGACGGTGTGGCGTGGAGGAGTCGGAGATTCGTTTACAAAGACTTGATCAGGTATTTTCTCCTTACAAGCAGTCATGATCTTGCCCTTGACGTCACGTCTACACGTTTCGAAGATAGTTAATTGTTCATAATTGCAGTTGCTGTTCTTTGGAGAGGGCCACTGTGTTGAAGTAATTGCATGTTGTGTATACCTAAAGAAAGTTGTTTGATAAAATTTAACAGTAAATGTTATCGAATTGTTGGTCTGATGTCTATTTCCTCCACAGGTCGCATATCGAAAGTATGTTTCTTGATTTGGTCTGCCATTATCCTGTTTTTGATCGGGTTGCGGACAGAAGGCGGGATCTAAGTACCTTTCATTCCAGGATCTATGTTGGACAACCTTATAAGGAAGGTGTCCGTTTCAAAAATGTTATCGTACGCCCAAGATGCGATACCGGAGTAGGTAACGGTTATCAAAAACATTTGGACTGCTGAAAGTACTTGCTTAAAACTTTCCAAATGAGTTTTTGATTTCCAATTTACACCAAAAAAATGAGAATAAGGATAATTTTGATCGCCATTTTGTTACAAAATATTTTATAATATGATGATGAGAGTTTTTTAGTATTTTCTTGGTATAACGTTCCAAACATGGAAAAAAAATTAACAAGTTTTGTGATGGGTAACCAAAGTATTTTGATGACGCAGCACTTTACATGGAATGCGAGATTATTCATCTGTAAACCTAAAGAGCTGTTTTAGATATTTTGTTTAGAATTGACTTAAATAATCATATACATTTGACGGCTAAAATGACTTCGATAAAACAATCCACCAGCTCCAGTAAGCCACCGCGTGCCATCTGTCGATCGGCGCTAATGAGAACCAATTACAAGTCAATATGTTGAAACCTTTTGACACACTTTGAAACACTTTATTATCACATCTGGTTGCGAATTTATTTTAAAAAAATACATCAACCAAACAGAATATGAAACAGATTACAGGCTTAGTAAGATAACGAACATGAATTATATGCAGAAAAAGACTCTTCAAGGGCAACTCAACTTGACCTAAACCTAACCAAACCTGAAGTAGAATAGCTATAAAATGTATCGACAACCACACTAGTATTGAAGAAAAACTAAACCGTAGATAATACGTTACATAAAGAATATGGTGGGAAATAGTTTGAGCTAACAATATTAATATTGTGAGCCAAAATATTGTTTGAGTTTAGATTTAATAGTTAATTGAAGAACTGATTCTATTTGAGCTGAATTCCATCATTTGACACCTTTAGATTTTATGGAGTATTGAGATTCAGCTTTATTAAACCTTGTTATATTGAATGATTCGATTTGTTGTCGAGTGCGAATATTCATCTGACTGGGGCTGTAGATGTTCGTATGAATGCCTATCATGGTCAAATTGAACAGATTTATACATTGAGCCTAGTACGTGGGAACAATATAAATTATGCGTTTGACGAAATTCATCGATTTGTAATAAATGCGTGTTTTTTTGCATGACTTC
>SDVV010045189.1:0-10088 GCA_016164225.1 Gammarus roeselii
AAACTTCCAGCGGAGGTTGTAAACAGCAATACAATCGAAACGTTCAAGTCGCGGCTCGATAAGTTCTACATAAATCGCCGATAAATAGCTAAACCGTTCCATTTCCTGTTGTTATAAATAAATTAGAAATGGCACATGAAGCTCTCTTAGACGTTCTACTTCAAAACTAATTCTCTTGCCACCATAAGGCAACCTAGTTTGGGCCAATAGGCCTCTTAGACGTTCTACTCCAGAACTAACACTCTTGCTACCAAAAGGCAGCCTAGTTTGGGCCAATAGGCCTGTTGTTGTCTTCCTACACTTGTAAACACTTGTAAACTCCTAAAGCCACACTGTTCCTCTCCAATTGCGCAGTCCGTACAGTCTTCAATCCTTTTGATCAGCAATCTCCCGTACAACTCACCAATCCCACATAACAGACTTATACCTCTCGAGTTGCAGCATTCATTTTTAACTCTTTTGCCCTTATGTAGCGGAACAATGCAGGCACTGCGCCACTCACTCGGTACCACGCCTGCCTCAAAACACAAGTTCAGTAACCTCACCAACTACTCGACAATCGTTACTCTACCTTTCTTCAGGCACTCGGTCGCAACGCCATCCAAACCAGGGGCTTTCCCTGCTTTCATCACGTCCACCGCCTCCTGCACCTCTTCCCTGGTAATGTCCGCAACGAGTCTTTCTCCTAAAACTGGCATCTGAGCACCACCACCCATAGCAACAATGTCAGCCTCTCTGTCATCCTCGACATTCAACAACTGATCAAAATACTCGACCCACCTCTTCCGAACATCACCACTTTCCAACAACAACTGACCGTTTTCATCTTTCACCACTTTCTCCTTTCCGGTCTCCCTTTCTCACCCTCTTCACCTCTTTCCAGAACATCTTTTTGCTCTCCTCAAAATTCTGGCACAACCGTCTGCCCCACCTGGCATTAGCGTCCCTTTTGGCTCTCCTCACCACCCGCTTCACCTCATTTTTCCTCTTTTTGTACCTTTCACAAGCCACCTCTGACTTCACCTGCAACCACTCCTCAAACGCACCTCTTTTCCGTGCCACCGACAGTTTGGCCTCCTCGTTCCACCGCCAGTTTGGCCTCCTCGTTCCACCACTCGCAGCCTTTCCTCCTGCACCCGCCCACACGGCGCGCACCACACACGGTCTTCGCACATTTCAGCAACGCATCCCTTAACGTCTCCCATTCTTCCCCCACATCTCTCAGGTCCTCTCCTCTCACGTTGTCGTATTCTTCCTTCGACGCCTGCTGGAACTCCTCGGCTCTACTTCTCACATTCAGTCCACTCACTTTCACTACCTCTCTCCCTCCTCCCACTCTTTTGTTGCCCTTCCACTTCTGCTCCACTCTTAATCTACCTTCCACCAGCAGATGGTCAGACACTCCTCCACCCTCCCCTCTCAACACCCGCATATCCAACAGCCTCCCCACTACTCTCCTCGATATCAGCACAAAATCCATCAGTACTCTCTCCACCATTGCACCATGGGCCATCCTTATTCATGTGTACTTGTGAATACCTCGCTTCTGAACAAACTGTTCCCGATCACCAACTCCTGCTCCATACACAGACCTATCAGGTTTTCTCCACTCTCATTTCTACCGGGTACACCATACCTTCCTATCACATTCTCCACCACTACATCTTCAACTTTCGCATTAAGGTCACCCAGTACAACAACATTGAAATGACCTCCAAAACTCTCAATACACTCACTCAGGTCAGTCCAGAATTGCTCCCTCTCCTCTTCACTCCTCTCGCTGCCAGGTCCGTAAGCACTCACAAATGCCCATCTTTCTACGCCTAACTTAACTTTCACCCTCACACCTTCTCGTGCTCTACCTTCCTCCACACCAGACTTTCTTCCACTTACCACACCAAACTCACATTCGCCCTTACCTCTCAACTTCGTCTCACCCAGCGTCAACGCCTAGGGTCACAGTTGTGAGAAATTAGTTTCTTTATTGAATACCAAGTATCTTTTAGACTGGTACTCGTATTTGAGAATAAATGATTGTAATAGCGGTTTTTGGCTTTCCTTAAAAGAGACGTGAGACAATTTTTAAAGTTATTATTCACATAATCAGAAATTAATCCTAACTTATGAAGTTTGAAATATCTTGACTTCGTTTGGATAGATTTTAACAATCCGGAATTTAGCCACGGCCTTTGAGTTCTTTTCGTAGATAGATACTTAGTTTTCAACGGGAAAGATGAGCAATACAAGGAATTTAATCTAGCAATGAACCGTATTGTTTTCACTTTTACATCAGGTACATCTGAAGTATCCCAGCATTAGTTAGAAATTTTATACGAAAACAAGTTCATATATGCATCAGAATGATCGCAGAAGGAAATTTTAATTTTAGGAGGCTGACTAGTGGCAACCTGAACAAGGAGAAAGGTCGGACAATGGTCAGTAAAGTCCACGGTCAAAATGCCACTACTATATTTACTGAGGCAATTGGTCCAAGTATAGTCCAACACTGATGGTAAAGGCCCGTCTTCTGAAGAAGAAAGCGAGTTGGTTTGGTAATTGTAGGGATGAAGTGGAGTGCACGTAATGAATTATCGACTGCAAGTGAATTTTGATCAATTAGATTTATGTTAAAATCCTCACACAGAAATATTCCACAATTTGCAATGCAATCATAATGTAGCAATTCCTCTAACACAGCCAAACACTTATCAATAGAGTCAGAATGAGGTCGATAAACACCGAATACGTATACAATTTCCTTACAAAGTTTTACTCGTACTACCAAGGTCTCGATTGTATCGTCCCACCTTGATAAACAGTCCACCACCTCTACGTCCAGTTCACCACCAGAGAGTACAGACCCTTCCCCGCCTCTACTCTGCTCTCTTACAGTGTGGTATGACCTGTAGCCCTCTATATTACAAAAATCTTTGGAGGAATGATCCAACCAAGTCTCAGTTAGGACAACTATGTCAGGCCTGCGATTAATGCTTTCCAAGAGAGAAGTGAGTGTTTCGCCATTAGCATTAAAACTGCGAACATTCTGACTATAAATATACAAACCAGACATACCATGAGAAGATAAATGTTTATTGAGGTCATGAATAGTAAAATAATTTGACTGAGTCGACTGATTAAATGAATTGAAAATATTATTGAAGTAATTTATACCGAGATCAATTAATCGTAATAAATGATCGGTTATTTGTGTCATATCAATAACACAGTATTGAATTGGAAAAAAATAAACAAAACTTGTATCAGAACAAAGACAATCATATAAGCACGATGTAATTCCAGCAAACGCAGTGCCCTTGGGTCTGTTTTAGTAGAAATGGCGAGCATGGCGTTAGAAAGTTGTTAGGAAATTTATTATGCCGAGGAAACTCTGATGCTGTCGGAGCGAGAGGGTACCGCAGAAAAGTATCTCCGTGGCCATGTCCCTGCAGCGGTCGATGTGTCGCAAGGCTGGGGCGATGAACCCGGCCGAGCCGTTGAATGTTACTCCCAAGAAGTCGATCTGCTGGGTGGGCTTAGGAATAGATTTCTCCATGTGGACGCGGCAGCCTAGTTTGAGGAGAAGGTCGCAGGCCGTCTGGGTGTTGCGCCGGCAGTGAAGTGCTGTCGGTGCCCAGAGTAGCATGTCGTCGATGTAGAAAGCCGCATCTATCCCTTGCTGGTGGAGTAAACTAAGGGGCAGCTTCGCCACCGTTGTAAAGTTTTTTGACCCCAGGTTGAGACCGAATGGGAGGACCAAAAAGAAAAACAGTTGGCCTCGTAGTTTGAAGGTCAGGAACCTTTGGAACCTGGGATGAATTGGAATGTGCGGGAAGGCGTCCTTGGTAGACACTATGGTGCTGGGAGCAAAGTGTCTCCCACTCACTATGGTGCTGGGAGCAATGTGTCTACCACTCACTATGATGCTATGAGCAATGTGTCTACCACTCACGATGGTGCTGCAAGCAATGTGTCTACTACTTCATATGGTGCTGTAAGCAATGCGTCTACCACTCATTATGGTGCTGGGAACAAAGTGTCTACCACTCACTATGGTGCTGGGAGCAATGTGCCTACCACTTCCTATGGTGCTGGGAGCGATGTGTCTACCACTCACTATGGTGCTGGGAGCAATGTGATAGTGTGCTGGAAACAATGTGTCTACCACTCACTATGCCGCTGGGAGTAATGGGTCTACCACTCACTATGGTGCTGAAAACAATGTGTCTACCACTTCATATGCATGGTGCTTTGAGCAATGCGTCTACCACTCATTATAGCGCTGGGAGCAATGTGTCTCCCACTTCCTATGGTGCTGGGAGCAATGTGTCTACCACTCACTATGGTGCTGGGAGCAATGTGATAGTGTGCTGGAAGCAATGTGTCTACCACTCACTATGCCGCTGGGAGCAATGGGTCTACCACTCACTATGGCGCTGTGAACAATGTTTCTACCACTCACTATGGTGCTGGGAGCCACGTGTCTACCACTCCCTGTGGTGCTGGGAGCCATTTGTCTACCATCCTATGTGGCTGTGAGCCTGGTGTCTACCACTCCCTATGGGGCTGGGAGCCTTGTGTCTGCCACTCCCTATGGTGCTGGGAGCCATGTGTCTACCACTCCCTATAGTGCTGGGAGCAATGTGTCTACCACTTCATATGGTACTGGGAGCAATGCGTCTACCACTCATTATGGCGCTGGGAGCAAAGTGTCTACCACTCACTTTGGTGCTGGGGCCACGTGTCTACCACTCCCTATGGTGCTGGGAGCCATGTGTCTACCACTTTTATGGTGCTGGGAGCCATGTGTCTACCACTCTCTATGGTGCTGGGAGCCATGTGTCTACCACTCCATATGGTGCTGGGAGCCATGTATCTACCACTCCCTATCGTCCTGGGAGCCATGTGTCTACCACTCCCTATGGTGCTGGGAGCCATGTATCTACCACTCCCTATCGTCCTGGGAGCCATATACCACTCCCTATGGTGCTGGGAGCCAAGTATCTACCACTCCCTATCGTCCTGGGAGCCATGTGTCGCCAGCACATCCTCAAGTGGTGGCCAAAAGAAGCCGCTGATTTTAATTGCTGTGTACCGCATGTTTGATTACTGTGTTTTCCCTGTAAGCTTCAGCCACACCTCCCCTAATGCTGGTATCCTCTCTCCATGGTAGGGCGACTGCAAGTACACCCTGACAAAGGACTGCAACCCTCGTAGCAAGTTTAGGGTGAAGATCATCAACCACTCGCACAGCCCTAACTCTGTGCTGCCCTTCACGCGCTCTCTCGTGGTCAAGCTGCACCTCGACAGCTATAAGATAAAGGTGGGCCATCCTCTTCATAACATCTTCTTTATCCTTGTTTGTCAAGCTACAACAACTAAATGGAGGTTTGTTTTCTCCAAAATTGTGGCTTCGAATGCAAAATGTTCGATGCTTTAGTTTAAATAATGTGTTACGGTCTATAACACAGTATCAAAGTGTAAATGAGCACTGAAGAAGTTTCTTGTTTGATACTGTTTAATTTACATTAATTTCAATGTGCTAGAAATCCCCGTCACTCTAATTTAATGTACTATTGCATTTCAGTCCGTGATGTGGTGTCAGAATGATAATGGTGCTGTTTTCAAACGACGTCCAACACTTGGATGGTGTGTTTAAAAGTTAAAAAAAAATCCCCTCTTTTATTTCGAGGCTTAAGTGATCGTTCACATTTCAAACAAAGCGTGAATGCTCTCTGTAATACAGTTTTCTATGTTATGGCTATGTTTGGTGCGCCCGGATTACTTTCTCATTGAAGAAACCGACGATTTTCTAAGGTCATGTGTGCCGTTATTGAGTCTCTGATAGATGATGGCTACTTCCGCTTGCCCGACGTCAATAATGTTTTTTTTATTCCACCCCCAGGTGACGATGATGGTGTCCCGCAAGACCAAAGTGAACGGCAGCCGCGTTCGTTTGCCCTACAAACACCGTGAGGACGTCCTGGTCATCGATAGCGTGGGTCACGGAGTGCAGCTCAACACTACCATGGGTTGGTGCACGCTGGTCTTATCTGCCAGGTCCTCCAGTGATGTTAGTCCAGGGGGTTAGAAATGTTCAGGATAACATACTGTACTCTCAAATCCGACCTCAGCATATACATTTTTCTTGTCATTTACAGCTTCTGTAGGAAATTTTACGAATCGTTGAACCTGTGGATCTAATGTGTGACAATTTCCCAGAGGCCGTCATCCTATTCCCACTTGATAGGTTGGTAGTCAATCCCACGTTTAGGCTAACATGAATAGTTTATTTTGGATAGTTTTCCTCATTGACTACAGTGCACTAGACACTTTTGCACTCTAATGAAATCTAGATGGTTTACTAATTTTTTGGTCTAGTTATCTTTTAAAATATGTTGAGGGAATTGTCCAACTTCGCCATTACGGAAACGGCCTAGAGAGGTAATTTGTCAATGACCTGAGATATAATCTACCAAAGAAGTTAAAATTAAACCGCATGTCATCTTGAATTGGTCAGTATATTACCAGTGCATAGTATTTAGTCTTACGCTTTAATTTTTGTCAACACCAAAGGCCTAAGACTGTTGTGGGATGGAGAGAGCTATATCGAGGTGGAGCTGGATCCTAAGTGGCACAACAAGACTTGCGGGCTGTGCGGCAACTTCAACGGCAGCCCTGAGGACGACCTCGTCAAGGCGGGCTCCACAAGCCTCAAGGCGAGTCACGACTCAGGCAGCGCAGGCCGCGACGACTCCAGCGACCTGGACGGCAGGACAGCGCTGATGAGCTTGAAGCGTGATGCCTCCCTGGACGATGCGAGTCTGATTGAGAGCGCTCGCACGTGGGCTCGAGGCCGGTGCTCGAGGAGAGACCGCCAGCAGCGACGACAGGTAACTGTTCGCTGTTGCCCGACTGTGTTGGACTGTTGTTGGGTATCGACGACAGCTTATAGCCGTCCACATATCGTTGCATGTGGCGCTGCATGTGTCTCCGGGCAACCGGCTCTGAAACATGTACAAAGACCTCAGCAGAGAGAAGAGAGGGCATTTCCTCATAACCAAAGGCGAAAGATTGCAACCACATCCATTTTTGATACACGGTTGGATCACGAAGGGCTATATCTGCTCAATTCCAATTTTTTTATCCATGTCCCGGATCCGGTTGCCCTGTACGATCTAGCGCTATATGCAATGATATATGGTCGTGCCTTGTCAAGCCGTCTATGTCACGTGTGCCCAACATGCTGAGGGATTTCTCGTCAGCTTTTCCATTTGAATTAGCCTTACAATTGATTGAGATTGCTACAGGGTCAGTGTCTCATTAGTTGATCATTAACAGTCATACAATTGATTGAGATTGCTACAGGGTCAGTGTCTCATTAGTTGATCATTAACAGCCTTACAATTGATTGAGATTGCTACAGGGTCAGTGTCTCATTAGTTGATCATTAACAGTTATACAATTGATTGAGATTGCTACAAGGTCAGTGTCTCATTAGTTGATCATTAATAGCCTTACAATTGATTGAGATTGCTACAGGGTCAGTGTCTCATTAGTTGATCATTAACAGACTCACAATTGATTGAGATTGCTACAGGGTCAGTGTCTCATTAGTTTATCATTAACAGTCATACAATTGATTGAGATTGCTACAGGGTCAGTGTCTCATTAGTTGATCATTAACAGCCTTACAATTGATTGAGATTGGTACAGGGTCAGTGTCTCGTTAGTTGATCATTAACACATTAACAGTCATACAATTGATTGAGATTGCTACAGGGTCAGTGTCTCATTAGTTGATCATTAACAGACTCACAATCGGTTGAGATTACTACAGGGTCAGTGTCCCATTAGTTGATCACCAACTATCACAGGTGCAATCGCTATACTCTTATCGAACTGTAATTTTTTCCCTTTAGCGTTCTTCTTTTCGGTCATCAATAAGGGGAATCATTAACAGTTTTTTTTCTTCATAAAATCAATTACCATTGCTTTTTTACTAGTTCTTCGATGCCCTTTCGCAAATCTTGACATTCTTTCGCAAACCCCAACTGCAGTACTTACTAGTTGGTTAACATGAATTAATTAGTATGAGTTGTAATCTGATACGTTTCCCCCAATAATCAATAACGGTTCTGATTAAAAGTTATTAAGAGTAGCAAACGATGTTACCCTGCGAGCCTCCTGTGAGTTTCCCGGTTAAGACCACCAACATTTATGAACTCGCACTGCACGACTCACCCTGCACCTAAACATTTAGCACTGTAAAATCTCTTTGACCCGCATCAGCGTGATGCGATGATGTGGGCCTTGTCTCAAAGGATTAGACTGATGCGAAACAGTGGGTATCTTCTCACTGCATCAGAGTGACACAAAGATGTAAAGCCTCGTCTCACGCATCAGTATGACACGAAGCGGTCAGCCTTGTCTCACAGCATGTGGGCCAAGCCACATGGTCTGAAGCTAGTTTTTTCCTAACCCTAACCCCTTTGTTGTCTTCCAGCGGCCTCGCGTTAGAGAAGAGCGCTTGGCCTTCTGTTCGAGTCCGAACGAGGCGTCCCTCCAGCGCTGCCAACCCTTCCAGTCGAGTGTGCTGCAGAGCTGCCACGCATTGCTGCCTCCTGAACACTTTCTTAAGTGAGCCAAAATTTGTCGCTTTTCTCCAACATTTAACACGCCCACTATTGCCCTAATACATTGGGTCCAAATGAATTTTCACATATTGTTAATCGCAACTCAAAAGAAGATTCAATTTTTTCTTGAGCAGTTTTGAGACACTCTTCTCTTGGGACTAAAAGGCGCAAGAGAGGAGTGTCTCGCCGTCGGCCGGGGACTTTGTTTCTTGGGGAATGCATGCTTGCGTCTATGTTGCTAAGTAGCTACTTATAAACATGTCTATTTCTCGTTTTCATGGATATTTTCCTTCGACGTCTCATTGATGTTAACAAAACCTGCTTTGCATCACGAGTCTGTGCAACATCGAACACTACATATATCTGTTTCTCCTTTAGGCAGCCGAATCACTCTCGGAGACTGATGTTACCTTTTACACCAATGATTACTGGTTTGAAGTTCGACGCCGATCGGGAACTGACTTCACCGCGCGAAAAAGCTCGGTTATTCAATCTAACATTCTCCTGCAGATCGTGCATAGAGGACATGTGTCGGTGCTCTGGTGGACGGCAGTGTCAGTGCGCCGCTCTGCTTGCCTATGCGAGGGAGTGCCAACGCTTGGGGATCGACATTCCAGAGTGGAGGAACGCCACCAATTGCGGAGGTGACGAACATAGTAGGCCGTCAACGACACTTACTGCGTGAGTGAGAAACTGAGTCGTTCGTCAAAACTCTGACGTTCGGTGACAGAAGGGAATGGTCTCGAGTGCACAAGAAAGCCTTGGCCCTCTTATCTAATAGTCTCTAACTCTTACTGTGAAGGTGAGAAATAGTCGATGTCTACGACTTCAGTATCTTATATTTAGGAATTTAATTATTTTTCAACCATACTTGTTAAAGTTTTTTTCCCCGCCATGTATCAGTGATTATTTTCGCAAAATATACGTTTTCTGTAGGTACACTCATGATACTATTGTAAATAATATTTCGCTCCTTGAAATACGAACCGGCGGCCCCTAGTGATGAGCTGCGACAAATTAAAATTGAACTCTCGTTTTCGTTAATTCAAATAGTGAATTTGATAATAGAGTTTTGTGTCTTAAATTTAGGAATTCAATTATTTTAAGAATTGAAAACCCATTGCCAGACGATGGAAATAAAAGATTTAATAATAATAGTAATAACTACTGCGAAGGTGAGAAATAAAGTTGGATGTCAACGACACTTACTCTGGAGGTTTTGATTCTACTTCGCCGGTAGTCTTAATTACTCTAATTGATCCTAATCAAACGACCCCTGCTGCGAAGATGAAAAAGAGCGTGTAAACGAGAAGTGATGAAAACATGGGATAAAGGTTCTTGTCTCTATATCCACGAGACTTAGTATTTTTTTGCCAACGTCATGTAGCTAACTAGAGGTCGCACATGTAAGGCCTGTCACATAGTTAGAGTGCTTTCTATATGTATGTATATATA
>SDVV010045190.1:0-10088 GCA_016164225.1 Gammarus roeselii
TATTGGCACACGTGAGCATTCTTTCAAGCTGGTGGTTCCTTGCTGTCGGACCGACTAAAAACGCAGATTCGTTCATTCACACTGTGTGCAGGTCTGGAACCGTCTGCCCTCTGATGTGGTGCAGTGTGATTCCCTTCATGGCATCAGGAGGGCCTTGGCTGAGAAGTTGGGGTGGGGGAGTGTGTTGGATGAGTTTTGCTAGTCATAATTGATTTGATTTTTGTGTTTTTGACAGTTGTGTGCAATTGTTGACTGTCTTCAGTGTTTTTTGTTCGACCTGTTGAGCGCAATCCGATCAGCGCCCTGCTGCAGTTTTTGTGCCATGTTCTTTTTGATTGCTGGCATGCTAAGGTTTACTGCCTTCCATGCCCGCATTCCCTGTTGGCGGGGCTATGGGGGCTGCAAAGGTGAGATACATCTCCAGTAGATACGTATCTTGTTTTTTGTATCATTGAAGTTCTCACATCACTGCTTATATCCTCTTCTCTCACCAATGGTCAGATTGTCAACGAGAAGCATGGGGGCGTGAGCGCCTGCTTGATGTGGCCGGGCTGTGGCCTGTCGTACCAGGACACCAACGAGAGCATCTCTCTCACGTTCAGCCCCAAGTTCTCCTTCCGCCCCCTTCTAGACGTTGCTCTCAACCTTCTAATGCCTCCTAGCAATAGAAGAACTAGAGCTGCTCATGATGAATTAGGCGACACCGCTCAGGATTCAGTAAGCATTGCCGCTCGTGGTGAAGTAAACAGCACCGCCAGCTCAAATGTGACGGAGGAGGAGAAGGAAGTCAGTTTGTCGGCTGATGGTATAATGGATATGCTGGTCTACAGCGTAGCTGAAGCTAAAAACAGGACTGCCAATTTAGTGATGCTCTACTTCCCGCAGCCAGACTACATCGGTCACTTGTATGGGGCACAATCTGCGGAACTTGAGGCTGTTCTTTTGAAGGTCAGTTTCCTTTAAATTGACTTGTAAGAAGAGGCTTTGTGCACCACATCCCAGTAACTATTGCTGAATAATTACCTATTTGTAGCTATTGATGATAAATCCATACAACAAATGTCATGCCATAGTCCCCAAAATTAGACGGCTTACTTGCCAAGCATCGTTTAAGATCATCTGTGCTAAAATAAAAATGAAAACTGCTTGTATCTGAGAGACTTTTATCCAAGAAATAAAGATGTAACACAGAGCGGCAACTTGCCGTTCTGTGTGACCAGAATTGTATCCGACCTTCTTTCCCAAGATTGATGATGATCTAGGGTACCTGCTGAAGCGATTGAATGAACCAGCAATCTTCAACCAAGTGGACCTGCTCTTGCTGAGCGACCATGGCATGATGGACGTGGTACCACAAAACATCATCACTCTCAAAGACTTCATTGACCCCAGCCTTTTCACTATTGCTGGAAATTCACCGCAGCTCCACATCTACTCAGCTCCTGGTAAGCCTCATCGATCTTAGACCTATCTTTGAAGGTCACCAAATTCGATTCAGAAGTGATGTCGACTCGGCTGCTACAAATTTCATGAAAATAGAAATGGAGGCCTGAGACGCAACAATACTTAATTTATGTATATAGGAAGCAGTTAAATACGGAGTTATGCAGGAAGTAGCCACTGACTTTCATTGCACAATTTAGTTTTTGCTGATTAGAAAATTTGACAACAACCATCAGATTGTTATATATATTAAATAAATTAAAATTGGAGAGAGGACTGCAACCAATGGAATAGCTTATGTTTCAGCATAAAAATTCTTTCTTTGTGTTGTTTTAGCAATGAATGTGATGCCTGATAATGTTTTCCCGGTTGCTTGCAGGCAAATCCATTGTAGTGTTCTCCAAGTTGGAGGCAGCGTCAAAGACGCACAACTTCAGCGTGCTCATCAAGGAGAATCTACCCGAAAATTTGCACTACAAGTGGGTTGATAATATGATCTATCTAATGTGTCCTGTTTGTGATAGATGAAATGTACTCCTTTCTGCTCGTTTTGAATCATTTTGGTTGCTTTTTAACCACCAATATAGTTAAAGTGCTAACAAACTTGCTGATACCCTCTATTTGTCCAGACACAATGACCGGATAGCTGAGTTTCTGCTGCAGGCCAACCCCGGCTATGTGTTTGACGACTCCGCCTCCTTCTTTGCCATGCGTCCTGCAGATCAGAGTGAGTGCTGCTACAACGGTTGTTGTTGCATGGCTCCAATTACGATTGACACCTGCTACACCGTTTGACACGCAACAATTATAAAAGTAATGTACCGATTAGTTCTGTTCTCATCACCAAACTTCAAATCACTAAATTTTGTTGCTTCATCAAATTTGTATTTCATTGCTAAAATGCGTGTTCGCTTTTCCTCAGTTGATACATCGTGTTTAATCTCTATTTCTTCATGCAGACACGAACTACCAAGTGACATGACATGTCATCGTGCCACCTGTCATAATCTTCCAGCTGGGTACAAGCAGTTATTGAAGAAGTAAATGCTGATAACTGTATCTTTGTCATCTGCAGGATATAGGTCGATTGGAATGCACGGCTACGCCCCTGACACCTGCCACGCCATGCTGCCCATTCTGGTAGCCGTAGGTCCTTCCTTCAGAACCAATTGGCGAGGTGAGGGCATTGACGGGTCTTATGTATTAGGAGAGAAGGGTAGTTTTCAAGCCACCAAATGTTTCTATTGTCATGTGGGAAATCTGGAAAACAACAGGGCCTCTCAGAGTTGGGGATGTTAAGGGTGTTGGGCTTCGTTGAAGCATTCAACCTGTGTTAGATCAGGATTATAGAGCTGAACAGGAACAAAAAGGACGTACCGAAGAGGGCTTTTAGGAACTAGACATGTGAAGAGCTAAGATGAGAACACGCAATGAAGCTAATTTTCACCGATCATTTTAGGAACATGTTGAAGCAATACCCCCACGGTAGTTAACTTGCTGAAGGAAGGTTAGCTTAACGGTTGTGAACAAAAAAAAATCCCATTGCTATGTAGCTATGATTATTAGTAATTTATTCGATGTCAGCCTATCTAGATCATATTTTTTATACTATTGTTGGCTAAATATTCTAGCTGGACCAAGAATACGTTTGTTTGGAAGGAATGATGCATCAAAATAAAATGATTGCACCAACTTTTCTGAATTCATACAGCAACTCTGCTCTCCTTCCTCGTCCTGACGTTCGACGCTTGAATGACATTGACTCCATTGTGCTAGAAATTCCGGTCCCTCGCCCAGACGTTCGGAACAGAAGTTTATTAATTATATCGCGCTCAAAAGCCTCGTTACACTAATCGAATCTAATCTAAGGATATTGACTCCAGCGCACCGAAAAATTTCGTCATTCTAGTCTAATCGTCCCTACAGTGCCGACTGCACACAACGTGGACGTTTTCCCGCTGGTGTGTTCACTGCTGTCCATCCCGTCGCCCCCCAACAACGGCAGCCTGGACGTCCTGGCGTTGATGTTGAACTCTCCGCCGCTGCTGGTCAAACTCACCGCCTACCTCATAGTCTTCGGTGAGCCTGGGAACTCTTTACTCAAACCGTATTCCGAAAAGCAAGGTAGATGCTGGTCCTTGATAAGTTACGCGAAACATACTACAGTAATTATGTGTTTCATCGAACAAAAAACGCCTAAGTACACGAAGTGCGGAATGTCGCGAGCATCCCGGCTGAACACAAATTCCTCGGAAGGAAGAAATGAAGAGATGTGTTGTTGAATTGAATGAACTGGGTCTTCCTCTGACGAAATTCTATCAGAATTTAGGAAAACTAATTGTTCGGAATTCCAGCTTAATAAGACTCAGATGTTAGCTGGCTGATATGCTTGCGTGGCGGCAGCTAATAAGTCGTTGAGTCACCGGCTTTAGAGCTGGCTGGCGTCCATTATGTGGCGACTGGCCGCCAGCTTGTGGCTGGCATTGGAGGGAGTCTCATTCAGATTTCGGTGGCCCTTTCCAACGACGGAAATTACCGTTTGTAAACATGTGTGCTACATTGAAAAGATTATTCTCTGATAAAGGGGGGAAGATAATAATCTATTTCGTCTCAAGCGTTGTCTAGAAAACGTGTCGCTGGTGTTGGAGAGTCTTCAAGTGCAACTAGACAAGATTGAACCAGTGTTAAAAGGCAAGGCTTACCACCGTAACGACAGACTTAGGGCTGAACGGCGCTCCACTGGTGACCATCGTGGTGCGACCGCGGCAGTAATCCTTTTATGGCCGATTGCTGTCACCACAAGCAATGTTTGTGGCTTGAAAATGCATTGAGCTAGATTCTGTCCTCGCTGTATTGCAGAAAATCTCCGGCTCAAAGTGGGTACCGTGATAAAGAAGAGACTGTTCAAATTACTCTATTGGCTTCAGAATCAATTTAGAGACGATACAGTAGAGGTTCTATTAAGTGAAACTGTAGGAAAGGTTCGACTTGATTCTGGCTGTCCCAAAGACAGTTCGTGGTGAACAATGGCTCAATTGTTACTTAGATGCTCCCAGTCCCTCAGAAAGAACCAAGATGGAAAATGAGGCCTCTTCGACTATAGCTTCCGCTCTGGCAAGACATACTTTTGTTACAATACTATTTTGAGACTAGGAGCCTAATCAACAACCCAGCGCTCAACCACATCACCAATATTTCCGATAAACTCCTCTTCGCGGCTGAGAAGGATATATGCCATAGTTTTCTCCACGCGTTGACAACTTACTGACCTTGCTAAACATCAACCGTAAGGCTATTGAACCTTCATTCTCCTACCGAATTCTTCGAATCAATACACCGACATGGATGATCTAACCACCACTGGTCACCCTAGACCTGCAAGTATACCCTAAAGCAACTACTCCAACCAACACGAATTTCTGAGGCTACTCGAAGAACAATATTCAGAGCATGGCCATATATACACTGACGGTTCCAGAACCAGCGGACGGAGTGGGAGACGTTGCTGTGTGCTGGGATATCCCACGCTTAGCTACCCTCCCACAAGAGGCCTCTGTGTTCTCTGTAGAGCTCCATGCACTCGAACTAGTCATCTCTATTGCAGAAACAGATTGTCTCCCCAAACACATATTCTCAGACAGTCTGAGTGCCCTCACCCAGCTCAAAGCTTTGCACTACAAACATCCTGCTCTACGTAAACTGCAACACTATCTCTTAATAATGTCCGAGACGGGTTAAGCGGTCGAATTCTGCTGGATCCCCAGGCATGTGTGAATAAGGGGAAATGAGCTTGCGGACTCGCTTGCTAAACTGGCATCTGCCATCAAGAACATTTTATCGCAATACATTCCCGGGACTGGTTCCTTATCATCAACTGTCATATAACATCCCGATGGAATATGTAGCAACTGAGTCAACAGAAGAAACTTTCAGTCAAACCGTCGGTGGGAGAATAGAAAATTAAGTTCCCCAACAAAAGGGACCAAGTGTTCATCAACCACTTGTTCACGGAACACACGTGAATAACTCACAACCACCTAAAGGACGGAGACATGGGACTGGACGCGCTATCAGCGTGAAACACGGACTGGTGGATTGCAACGCACTTGCAGGAGCCCGACAAGCCTTCTTGAATCCCCCGTGCAACCCACAAAGCTTACTCACTGACCAAACCTACCTGAAAAAGCTTATCGCTTTTGAAAATTATACCGGACTCAACGAAATTGTCGAAACCCCAAACATATGTACAAACAAGGTAGTCTCTCCACTGATTAAAGCACAAAGATAATAATAGGCTTACGTAGATACGCTTTAACTCTTTCCGTTCCTGTACGAATCAGTATGCATATATGCTACTAACAAAACATGTATTTGAATTACCACAAGACAAAATCAATTTTTCCGCACATGAGGGTGTGCGAATTTACCAAAATTGATGTTTGTGCCCTCTGGGAAGCCTATGATGACTTGCATTGAGGCTTTGGTGAGAGTGAGGCTCAAATCAAAATCAAATCTTCTACTATATTCAAGTTTAGAGATGGACGACGGATCGCTTCTCTGAAGTGTGTCGCCATTTCTTGGCTGAGAAGAACGTTATGATACGCACTGATGTTGTACAGATACAGACACTAGGCCGCATCCCCCAGAAAGGGGGGTGGCCGACGGCAAGGCGCACCTCACACCCTCATACGCTCACACAACTTAGCCCTTGAGTGCTAAAGGGTCCGGCCGGTAGCCCCTCAACTTACACTGTGGGTCCCGAGTGCAGTCCGAGGAACCGTCGTCCTCAGCAGGGCCCGACAGTTTCCACTGGTTTACCCCCGCCGTGTCATAATGGCCGGGCCCCCCCCCCCCACTTACGACCATCCCGACAGCGGGATGCCAAGGGCGGGAAAGCACATCAGAGCAGCGTCAAAATCAACCATTCACAACAATTCTCCACTCACGCCTGTTCATTGCATGCTCTCTCGCCACCTCCACATTCATGTCTCTCCTTCTCTGATGTTGTGAAAAGTTATATTCCTTTGCTTTTAAAGAGGCCGTGGAGCTCAAATTATTATCAATCTGAACAGTAACAGTGCTGTGATATTTGGTAAGAATGTTCAACGTGAAACGACATCTCTGGTCAAAACAAGTGGCATATTGTTCGTCCGCTCACACTGACATGAGCGAAGGAAGTATTATTAACTATTGATGATCCCATCACGCTGACAGTAGCTTTGAAGCTGCGCCGCCAGTTGGTCCATCCCTCCGCTGAGAAACTATGCAATTTGCTGAAGAATGCTCGTAGGCAGATGAGGCTCTATTAAGGGCAGTTGATAAGTTGACAGTCGCTTGTGAGATTTGCATGTCGTACGAAAAACTTCGGCCTCGGCCAGTAGTGAGTAGGCCAATGGCTACTTCTTTTAATAAAACTGTAGCTATAGACCTCAAATCGTGGAAAAGTGTTTATTCATTAGTGTTGGCTGATCTTGCTACAAAATATTGTGTTGCTACAGTTATTCCTAACAAGTCAGCACCTGCTGTGATTGAATCAATTTCTTGTATTGTGGATCTCCATTTTTGTATTTTGGATCTCCGCCTTGGAGGACTGCTACGGAAGCAAGCTTGTGTGTACAGTTGCGGAGAATCTTTGGAGTAATGGTGTATGTGAACGTCTGAACTGTGTTCTGGAGTTGAGTGTACATGCATCATGGAAGATACAAGCTCTTCTGTCGAGGTATTATTGGCTCGGGCCGTCGCTGTTCGTAACGCATTGCAAAATTGCCATGGCTTCTCTCCTAATCAGTTACTGTTCGGGAGTAATCCAGCAATGAGTAACATGTTTGATTCTTGTCCTGCTCAGTTGGAGAATTTAAGTGCCTCGCAGCTCGTGGCTGAAAACAGCAATGCTATATATGCTGCACAAAAAGATTTCGTAAGTAACGAATCAAATGAGTGAATTAGAACAGTTCTTCTACACCAAATTCGTCATGATGACGAAGAAAAATTTCAAAAGGGTGCAATTGTACACTACAAAAAATATTGTGACAATCGCTGGCGGGGTCCTGGAGTCATAAGTTGAGATGACAAGCAGATCCTAGTGCGACACGGCGGCGTCTACTTGAGAATTCACATCTGCCATCTACAGGGAACAAACATGGCGATTGCAGTGATGATGGTCCGGTTGATGATCACAAAGAGGCAAAGTGTTCCCGCACACATAATTCTTCATCAAATGGCAGGTGTCCTGAAAGAGTGACCATTCCAGTGGAAGACGATGGCAACAAAGAAACTGTTCAGGAGCACACTGGTTATGCTCCACGCTCACTCCTTTGGACCCCAGAAAGTAGTAAATCTGCTGAAGAGTTTGTGCGACCTAGTCCTAAGATGATTGCTGCAAAGAATTGAATATTACGATATCGCCGGAGAAGAGAAAACTTGCACCGTTTTAAATCGGACCGGTAAAGTTGGTGGTCTTTATGGTCACTCATAATATTAGGGCAGGTTCTGGAAATATTGAATGAAAAGACTTGACTCACTGTTCAAAAGTGGCGACCTATTCCTGACAATGACAAGGTTTTAGTAAAGTTCTAGCAGTGATTTATTTCATGCCAAGTGTTTTGAACACACAAATGGGAGGAGGAAGAGAGGTAGTGAAAGTGAGTGGGCTGAATGGGAAAAGTAGAGCCGAGGAGTTCCAGCAGACGTTGAAGGAAGAATATGACAACGTGAGAGGACAGGATCTGAGAGATGTGGAGGAAGAATGGGAGACGTAAAGGGATGCGTTGCTGAGATGTGCGAAGAAGGTGTATGGTGCGCGCTGTGTGTGCGGGTGCAGGAGGAAAGGCTGCGAGTGGTGGAACGAGGAGGTCAAACTAGCGGTGGCACGGAAAAGAGGTGCGTTTGAGGAGTGGTTGCAGGTGAAGTCCGAGGTGGCTTTTGAAAGGTACAAAGAGAGGAGAAACGAGGTGAAGCATGTGGTGAGGAGAGCCAAAAGGGACGCTGATGCCAGGTGGGGCAGACGGTTGTGCCAGAATTTTGAGGAGAACAAAAAGATGTTCTGGAAAGAGGTGAAGAGACTGAGAAAGGTAGAGACCGGAAAGGAGGAAGTGGTGAAAGATGAAAACGGCCAGTTGCTGTTGGAAAGTGGTAATGAACGGAAGAGGTGGGCCGAGTAGTTTGATGAGTTGTTAAATGTCGAGGATGACAGAGAGGCTGACATTGTTGCTGTGGGTGGTGGTGCTCAGATGCCAGTTTTGGGAAAAAGACTTGTTGCGAACATTACCAGGGAAGAGGTGCAGGAGGCGGTGGACGTGATGGAAGCAGGGAAAGCCGATAGTTTGGATGAAGTTGTAACCGAGTGTCTGAAGAAGGGTGGAGTAACGATTGTCGAATGGTTGGTGAGGGGACTGAACTTGTGGTTTTCGGAAGGCGTCGTACCGAGTGAGTGGCGCAGTGCCTGCATTGTTCCGCTACATAAGGGCAAAGGAGATAAAAATGAATGCTGCAACTCGAGAGGTATCAGTCTGTTATGTGTGGCTGGTAAGTTGTACGGGAGAGTGCTGATCAAAAGGATTAGAGACTGTACGGACTGCGTAATTGGAGAGGAACAGTGTGGCTTTAGGAGTGATAGAGGGTGTACCAATCAGATTGTCGCAGTGAGACAGGTATGTGAGAAGTACCTTGCCGAAGGAAAATATGTGTTCTGGGCCTTCATGGATCTGGAGAAGGCATACGACAGAATTGACAGAGAAGCGCTGTGGAGGGTGTTGCGTTTGCATGGAGTGGGTGGACATCTGTTGAAAGCAATGCAGAGTTTCTATGCTGACAGCCGAGCATGTGTCAGAGTAGGGAGCGAGGTGAGTGGATGGTTCACAGTGAAAGTGGGACTGAGACAAGGCTGCGTGATGTCTTCCTGGCTGTTCAACTTCTATATGGATGGAGTGGTCAGGGAGGTGAACGCGAGTGTGCTGGGTCATGGCTTGGAACTGTTGGAAGCGAATGGGCGGAGTTGGCAGTTGAGCAAGTTGCTATTTGCTGATGATACCGGCCTGGTTGCGGATTCGGAGGAGAAGCTATGTAGGCTAGTGTCTGAGTTTGGTAGAGTGTGTGAGAGGAGGAAGCTTCGAGTGAACGTGGGTAAGAGTAAAGTAATGAGATCCTCGAGGACTCTCGATGCGAGCAAAATTAGTGTCACCCTAAATGGAGAGCTCTTGGAGGAAGTTCAGTGTTTTAAATATCTGGGCTCCCATGTGGAGAAAACTGAACTAGTGGAAACTGAAGTGAAGGCGCGAGTGAAGAAGGATGTAAAGTGTTGGGTGCACTAAAGAGTGTAATGAGCTGTAGGACGTTGGGGATGGAAGCTAAGTGAGGGCTGTGTGAGGGTGTTGTTGTCCCAACTGTACTCTACGGAGCTGAGGCTTGGGGAGTGAGAGCATAGGAGAGAAGAAGGTTGAATGTTTTCGAGATGAAGTGTTTGAGGAGCATGGCTGGAGTAACTCTGAGAGACCGGATCACCAACGACGTGGTTCAAATCAGAACAGGGATGGTGAAGAAGTTGGCGAACAGAGTGGATTCGCGTGTACTGAGATGGTTCGGGCACATGGAGAGGATGGATGAAGGGAGATTGGTGAAAAGGGTGATGAATGCGGAGGCGAGTGGTC
>SDVV010045191.1:0-10088 GCA_016164225.1 Gammarus roeselii
TTGTTCAAATCACAAACTGAATCCTCCACGATGCCGTAGCTATTTGGTCGCCCTACATGGGAACTCTATTCGGAATTAACTCCGAGTCTAACACAATCGATGTTGTAATGTGAAGTTGGAATCCTAGTCTGTTAATCCTAGTCTAGTTCCTCCAACGAACGTCAGTTCGTGCGATGGTGTCAAAAAGAAGTCATCGAGAAGTGACCTTGACAGCAAGCAAGGATCACGCGAGTCGAATCATAACTCTCTGCACAGCAGGAGGTTAATCTTGCTTAGCTTTGCCCAACATATTGTTCTTCATGATTCAATTTGATCGCCATATTGACATTATTATAAGCCATGCTTAACGTTTGGCATAGGCAGATCATGACAAACTCTCTTGTAGCAATTTTTGATCCAAATAGTATGACTGAAGTACGTGTCATCAATACCAGCCTGCCCTATTCCAGGTTAAACTGGACGGCGTGACAGCCACGGCGCACCGCCAGAAGGACGGGACCGTAATGCTCACTTCGCAGGTGGGTTGATGTTACCAAGCATGTGTTGCAAGATGGCCGTCCTAACTGCACCTATTCAATTCGTAATTCCAACGTTTACAAACAAAATCTTGGCGAAATGTGTCTGAGCACAAAAACAGGCGCGTAGGCAACATTTTCCATAGATGGGCGGATTTTCCATTATTTATTGAAATGACATGTGACCTGACTCTTTTCATTTTCCTCATGCATTCCTTCATATTTGAGCCCCCGTATGTAAAGCTCGAGCTAAATATCTGCACTGGACCTTGGTTAGAGCTAGAGTGCAAAGACCTACTTTGTCTAATTCAATGTTACATGATCGGCCAGGGCATCTTGACAGTCTGGCTTACGACTCGTACTATGTTCACGACTTCAATACCGACAGATCTGCTGCTACCAATTTTTGAAGGGTCTCATCATAATTAGGAATAATTAAGAAGTCCGATATTTATGCCAAAGCTGTTGCGGATATAAATTCCACTCACACTCACATGGGTCAATTTCAGTCAATCCACTCATATGGGTAAATTTCAGTCAACTGCACAACAATTAGCAAAAAAAGGGATTATTGCATTCCACTCCCATCATTCCATTTCAAGAACAGGACAAGTATAGTGGATACCCGAAAGTGACATGTGCTCTAGTGCCTAAAGATAGGATCGTAACCAAGGTATGTAGCATTGCAGGATAACAAAATTTGGAGCACTGAGGTCACGGGCCAGGAAAGTTGCTGTTAGTGTACTCTTTAGTAAGGGAGCTGGTCATCGAGTAGAACTGACGTCCAGCATTAGGATTACACCTATTTTGATCTTCAGCTTACGTTTTTTCATTGGTAAGACTTTTTTGTCAATCAATGATCAGAGATTTGTTATATGCCATGTTTGAATATTTATGTAATTTCAACCTAAATACGAATTTTAATAGTCAGTGTTTTTTTTTTCCTACAGCGGTATATTCACTGTCTCTCTTCCACAGATTTTGAGTGACCTTGCTTACGAAAACCCCGTGGTGAATCCGGCATTTGAACGCAAGCCCTACAACTTCTTCTATGGATCCTCGGCCAACATGACGCAGAATAAGGGATCGGTGAGTCTGACTACTCACCTTTACACTAACACTGGCGCCGATCAAGAAACCTTATCAATACAGACAATACTTCTCAGCAAGTTTAGCCCCGTCCATACCAGTCAACAGAACTGGCGAACAGTGGACACGGACATACTCGCCGGGTTTGGTGTTTTGGAGGGCAGATTCCACCGTATCTCATGTTTGCGCCGGTCCGTGGCATTACTCGGAAATGTGTGGCCGGCACTCACCGGGGAAGGTTGGCTATAGATGGCGCCCATGCAATCCACTTCATATCACCCGATCGCGTACGTCCGTCTTCGTATTTATAGAACTGTTCAATGCACAACCATTCTTATGGAAAATGAAGTCTAAAGAATAGGAGCATAGCACGGTTCGTGCTATTGATCTGATCCTCACGGTGTTGGAATATAAAATATCAGACCAGACGTTACCTCAGAGAATTTAAAGAAGATTGCGATCACAATACCGCAGTGAACATCGCGACATGGTGACGTCGATGAAGTCCAGTGCTGGAAGAGATGACATGTACCACTCAAAATTGTGGGATTTTGCTGAACTGTCCGTCCTGAACGGAGGCGACATTCACCACCAATCAATTTCCTCACTGAATGATCTCGATAGTCTGGAAAGCAGGGTGAGCACAAGTTCCACATCCAACGAGAGCTGGAGCGGTCCTGAGTGCTCTACGTTGGTGTCCGGCAGTGGTGACGAAGGTAACCATTTGCTAGCTGGACGCAACCAGCGTTTTGATCGTGTCTCTGCTGGTGTCCGTGTCCACTGTTGGCCGGCATTGTCGACTAGCATGGACTAGCATGGATTAGATTAAATTAGAGTAACAGGGCTTTTCATAATAGTCAGGTCCCGTAATCTACTCTACCAGTCTGCAGAAGGCTGGTAGGTAGTTTGTTTGTTGGGTGAGTCGGTGCGTAGGCCTCAGGTTCGTGGTCATCACGGAGTCATAGCCCAGCCGTAAGAGGATATATATACTACCTTGTTTCACTTCAGACTACCACTTTTTCCTCCCCATCCTACATACTTTTTATTTGGTTACCTCCTCTGCCTCAAACAGAGCGCTTCGCGTTGGGTAGCAATTCGGATGCAGATTTGATTTGATTTAGGCCTCATTTCCACCAGAGCCTCAACGCAAGTCATAATAGGCTCCCTCGTAGGGCTCGCACATCTCTGTGTGCAATAAAAACAACGCTGTCAAAGTTAGAACATTTTGAAAGACCGTTACATTTTCAAACCTGATTCTGGACAGCGGTGAGCCCGGTCACTCCGCGACACTACTACTAACGAGAATGTACTGCGATCATTGGTCACTGGACACATTTATAGTAGACACATTAACGACATTAGCAGATATCGGCGCATTACAATACACTTAAATAAAACAAGGAACGCATTTGCCTTCAACTTTTTTGTCAAATGAGACTGTGTATCGTTCAGTGGAATGTTTTCAATGAACTATTGGAAAAGGCTTACACCAGGCAAGTCCCTTACTGAGCCGGGCAAACGGCTTCAGAGACTCCACGGAATCACAGCAAGTCTACTAAGAGGAGACGTTTGATGGAAAGGGTCAGAAACGTGGAAAATCTTGGCTCCTCCAGTTCGACACACTCTCGCGGGCCTTTCCCTACGTTGTGACCGAGTGTCTTGTGGATTCCTGAAACAATTTGTGTAGTGTCCAGTAAATATATTGATAAGTTTGTCGATCAAGTACTATTCGGGACCAGCTGTACCAACCAGGCAAATAAAACTTGTACTGTAACTGAAACGAAGCGGACAGGGCTAGTACAGCCAACATTCCATCGACAGCGAAAGGGCAGCCTGCGTCAGCTTGTTCGTGTTGTCTTTGTGCATGTCTAGGTGTTGCGAGGCTGTCAGCAGGATGAGGTCACTATAAAGTGTCCTTCTTAACAGTTGTGCAAGCAAGATTTTGTCACGGTTAGACTTTAATTCAACATACATAACAATTATGCCTGCTCATTCATAATTTAATGTTATTTATTACAAATTCGTTGGCATTGAGGGCGAGGGGGCATGTCTCCGTGCCCTCTCCCACTCTTGGTGTGCCAATGCTCCTTAACCCGACTGTGGCAGGTGGGCAAAGTGGACGTTCAGAGTGGGCGGGCGGTGCAGTGGGCGGTGGAGGACGACACCTACAGCTCAGCTCACGCCTTCGTGCCCCGACCAGGAGCGACGGTAAGGGCAACCGAAAGCACATTATATTGTCCCTGGCTAGTACATACTACTTTGTACATGCATTTACTGTACTCGGCCGCCGTGCCCGAGTGGTTAGCGTATCCGACTGCAGGGGTGCTGCATGTCGCGAGTTCAAGACTCGGCAAAGACACGGCGGTCTTAAGGCGGGGAGATTGCGCGCCTCCCCCTTCTGTGTCAGCCTAACTTAGCCACCCTCCTGATAAGGGGGGAACGGCTGTATGTCTATGTCTATACATTTGCAAAAAACGTTAACGTTGTATTTAGGATCAGAAATGTTATTATATTGATATACGAACACTTCTGCTACCTGTTCTCTCTCACAAGAAGTAAAATCATAAGAAATCCAATTTACAAACATTTACGTATGTACTATCGGTTACAAAGACATGGACCTTATTTTTAATTTTCCGTTTCATTTATTCGTTGCTATTCATTGATCGCTTATGTTCAGGAGATCTATTTCGCATCACACATACTGAACATTGCAACAAATTGAATCAGCAATTTTCTGTAATGTCTTATCTGAAAAAAAATGAAAAACTATCGATTATACTGCTATTTCATATTGGCGATGATATTGTTCATCTTTATTCACCCAGTTTCACTTTAGCAATACAAAGGGCTTTCAGAAGGATTTATGTCTATAGAAATGTTCCCTCACCTCGCAATGCTCGATTCACTGTCGCTAAATTTAACAAACATGGCACCTTTCAGGATAGATAGTGTCCTGGTCGATCTCGGACAGGAAAAAGAATTGACACCATCGATTCTGTGCGAGACTCAACATAAATTCGTGCCAAGGCGTATAGACTAGCTTCAAATTTTTTAAACATCTGTTTGGCGCACTTTTCATCACTGCCGTGAAAAAAAGGCACACTTTGTGCCTTCAATTGGACGGTAGAATTTGTTCGATGGGTATTTTCACTTCATTGTTTTGGTAATGAAACAAATCTAAAGATTTTGAAAGATAAAAATATACTAGTTCTACATGAAAATCAATTACATCCAAAGGGCGTAACTTTGTGGTGCGCAATTGTGCAGGACCATGTAATTGGGCCTTATTTCTTTCAAAACGCAGCAGACATTACAGAAAGATATCGACCCACACATTTTTCAAACCTGCTGTTAGATCTGCGCAATTGTCACTCACTGTGATTTCAAAAGGGTCGAATCAACTTCAAAAGGGTTGAGTCACACACACAATGAAACCATCAAGGTACTGCATGAAATGTTTAACAATGACATGATCTCTCGTCGAGCCTGACCACCAAGATCGCCGGACCTTACTGCTCCAGACAATTTTATTTGGTGATATCTAAATTAAAGAGCCTACATCAATAAGCCGGAGACTTTGGAAGATTTGAAAGAGAACATAAGATGAGAGATGATCCCAGCCCAGCTTCATGATCAGCAATGCTCTTTAAAGAGCTCGCTCTTGTATTACTGCTGAAGAGCGACATCTAAAAGATGTCATCTATCTGACACAGTTAACTTTTATCTTACTCAGTTAGCGTTTTTTGACCATTGAAACAAGGAACTATTATGCCAAAGAATGTATAAATGGGTATACGTGTTAGGCCTGTCCAGCTAGTGTGTGGTAGACAGCAGCTGAGAAGGGTTGGAGGCTGGGCCGGATCTGTCGCGACTCCCTCTTCCCGGCCCAGTTCTGCTCCTCCCGTTTTTTTTCTGAATAGCTAATTTTGATACATTGATATCGCGGTGAACTACCTTCAAAAATAAGATCAATCATTGAAATGTAAGGTAGCGTTCTATGGATCATCGTTACAATTGTAATTGTATGGTTTTTATTCAGTAAATCTTCAAGGTCGTAATATGGTCGTTCGTGAACCAGT
The DNA here is from genome assembly GCA_016164225.1 of Gammarus roeselii. Lineage (NCBI taxonomy): Eukaryota > Metazoa > Arthropoda > Malacostraca > Amphipoda > Gammaridae > Gammarus > Gammarus roeselii. The sequence goes on from SDVV010045191.1 coordinate 5,687, forward strand.
TGTTTTGCGGGTTAAAAATATGAGGGTTATTTTCTCCTCCGCCAGGAGCGCTGTCAGAAGCAGTGCTCCAGGCGGCCGTGGGTTCAGTGCTTCGGTCGAATCTGACGGTGTATGGCAAGCTAGATTACCATGTTTTAGTCAAAAAAAGGAAGACCTGCACTCCACACTAAATTCTTGGATACGGTTGTGTACAATTCACTAGTTTAGTTCTAGAAAGATCGTCAACTAAGCTAACTTCTATGCTAATGTTTGAAGACGAGATTGTGGTCTACATAGTAACAATATGACGTAGGAAGCAAAACGCGAATTTAAAGATTATCCGAGTCTAGCATGAAGAATGGGAAATATATTTTGTTGTCGTGATCAACTAGCCCACCTGAGAAAATAAATTTGTAAAAGCGTTAGAGTTGATGGCATCTGTTAGGTTCACAGACCGCGAATACCATAATGGCTCTTCAGACTCCCCGCTTCTTCACCTTTCGTTATCTCTCATTTTCTCCCTATCCTGAATTACCCAACCTTTAATTTACCTCATTTGCGTCTTATGTTTAATTTAAATTTCAAACCAGTCTTGCAAGGGTCGTTGCGTAAGCATACGCACACATACCCGCACAAATACACACACACACACAAACACACCCTCACACACACACACACACACACACACACACACACACACACACACACACACACACACACACACACACACACACACACACACACACACGCACGCGGGCATGCGCGCGCATGCTTGCCCCGGTCCTAACTTTTCTTCTTTTGGGAACTAATAACATCGATGTTGCGTTCTTTCCTTCGTGCAAGTTTTTTTTCTACGACTCCTACTTTTTTTCTTTCCATCCTTGCTGTTCTCATGCGTGAGATTGCCTACACTGAGCGTAGATCTCATGCATGGGATTCCCGTTTCATGTCTCTTCATCTTCCTCCTCAGCAGGAAGTAGTGTATATAGGGACAAAAACTGCTTCTAGAGTCACTTTTGGTAGGGTAGGGGGCGGGAGTCAGCCGCGCGAAACGTGCAATCTAGAGTCAGCGACAGGAGACGGTAGGAACCAGTATGACGCGTGGGTCAGCTAACGGGTGACTCATTCGGACAAACGGATAGCTTTCGGAATATTTTTATTTACATATAGGGATTTGCATTTCAATTCTGAGCATACTGTATTGCAATTTCGTTGCATGTCATGTTGCATATATGTATTTTCAATATTTGTTCTCTGAATGTTTAGGATATTGATAACATACATTTATACGATCATTTTTATCGATAATAAATCTAGCAGTTACAAAATAATTTACCTGCAGTATGAAAGGTTTAGACTCCACACAGTTTCCGCTTGCACGAATGTTGATTTTCCGGACACGTTCATGATGAATTTTTCAAGCTTGGTATCATTTCTACGTCGTTCAATATTGATCAACTTACACGTGGCATAGATTCAATTAGTTTATTGTTATTTTCTGCGTTTGTTTCTATCAGTACCCTTCGGCTCTGTTTTACTTACTCCTGCTGTAACTCCTTCATTCATTTTTTTCTATTGCGAGCTATCGCACACATAGAAAAAGATGTTATATAAACAGGTGCCTGGAACATTCCTTCAAAGGAGATTCACCCAAGAGTATATTTGACTCACTCGTAGCGGTCGGATGCTTGAAATTGATTTATAGGCAATGTTCTGTGTATTTTTTTTCAGTAGTTTATTTTATATGTATATATAATATCTATAGGTAGTTGGCGAGTTGATGTTTGTATTTTGGGTTGATGCAGCAGCTTCGTTACGAAATTCTATCTACCCCATAACGCATTATCCAGGTTTGGGCCAGATATATCGGTGTTCCATTGGGGCGGTGTTCCAATTGCAAGAGTACCTGAACGATATGGATTTATTGTAGGTTATTATATTGTGTTGCGAATACTTAGTAATGTTCGGTTGATTTATTTTGAATTTGTTGTGTTTTTTGGATTTATGAATAGTTATCTTGTAGAGTTATATGAATTTTGAGGACATTTTAGGTTTGCATCGTCCAAGTAGTACACTATTTCAGGCATAATTGGTCGGTCATTGCATCATTTTGGTATTTTATATGTATATATGACATTCTGTTACGATTAAGTCGTGGTTACTTTAGTTGAAGTAATGGTAATTTAACCCTGTTTTGAATTGATGCAGCAGCTTCGTTACGAGATTCTGTATACTCCATAATGCATAATCAAGGTTTGAACCAGATATTTCGTTGTCACCATGTTTCAAATGTTTCGTTATCAAGCGTATTTAGACTGTTCGCGTAGTCTTATATCGATTTTTTGTACAGCGAGTATCGGTTGGAAGCCCTATAGCAAGAGTACCTTAATTTTAGTTATCTCCTACAGTTATAGGAATTTCATGATATTTTAGGTTTGCATCGTCCAAGTAGCACACTATTTCAGGCATAATTGGTCAGTTATTGCATCATTCTTCTTATTTATTATGTCTTGTCCGTTTTAGTGTGTGTCTTTGAGTTTTGTATGTTCTATGTACAGTTACATCTTCGATGCAAGGTATTGGGTATTATATACAGTATCAGAATATTACGTTTGTAGCTGCAATTTAGAACATTATTTCAGGTATAATTTAGTTACATGTTGTTTATTTTATAGTGTTTTATATAGCTTTTTACATCCTGGTACAATGTTTGACGTGGTTATTATAGATAAAGAAGATCCCATTTGTTACAAACTCGGTCTTGCTGTTAGCTTATTGAATGTTTATTGTAGGACCATTCTTCAATATTTAGGAGGAGTTAGAGGTGTCCCATAGGCAAAAGCTCGTTGTGTTTATGCCTACTTGTGTAAGTAGACCGATTTACTATGTGGGATACACTAGTGAATTACATTTTTAAAGTGAATTAGAGCAGAGTAAAGCACCTTATTGGCTATTTTTATAGTTGTTGTTGTTGTTGTTGTATGATTTTTTCCACGATAATTATAGGGATGTATGTTTAAAAGGTGTAAGTCCGTACTGCATCTTTGTTGAATATCGTCATTGAACCCTAGCAAGTGTATAGTGTAACGTTTTACTTGATGGTGGGATGCTGGTGTAGAGGGGCTTACACTCTTTGGTTGTCATTCGGAGTTCGTCCAAGTTCAACGGGAATTTTGTAAGTTCTTGTAGATGTCAATCTTAAGTTCCATGGGTTTGTTAGAGAGGTTTTGCGACAAACTGCTATTCGTTGTAGTGGTTTTCGTAAGTCATCAGTGAACAGAAGTCCAGATTTTTATGGCCACACTCGTTGAGACTCATGTCAGGCCCATTCTTGACCACTGTACCTGTGTATAGATTCTTAGTTATGTCCAGGATGGGACTTTGCTCGACGCTGTTCAGAGACGATGGACTAAACAGATGCATGGTATGTATGTATGAGGTGTTGTACCATGACTGGGTGTTACTTTTGAAATTTGTTATATATCAGTGGTAGATTGTTGAGAAGTGACCTAGTAAAGCATTGTAGAGTTCGTTGTTATGACACAGTTGGCTATGATTTGTTCTGCTAGAGCTATAATATCTTAGTTGGTTTTGTAATTTGTTATAGATTTGAACAGGTATCGTATAAAAAATAACATTATACGCATTAACTCAGTATTACATGTCAGATATATTTGATATGGCTGTTATGTTATTAGTATACGATCTTAGTCATGAACCAGACCACGTGGGATATTGGAGTAGGATTTATCATCTGGGTGTGGTAGGATACACCGTATATAATAGTTAATCATTGTCGGTTAGGGTACAGTAGAGAATCTTATTTAGCTATTTTATAGTTGTTTTTGTATGTTTTAATTGGTTATCATAGGAATATATCTGTATTTGATATAAACTCGCCTAATTCCATAGAATGTTGGGTATAAAATATGCCTAATTGGATGTAATAATCCAAAATATTGATATGTTTCACCTCTCGACATTGGATTTGGGCCCGGTTCCATGTCGTCTTCGAGAACTAATCTACCGGATTTGTGTAGAGTGTTAGTGTTAAAATTATTCACAAATTTAATGTACATCTGAATTGTGTTATCCACTCGCATGTCTTTACTAGATGCTTATTCCCGCATGTCTTACTTTAAAAAAATTGTGACCCGTTTGCAGTTTATAAACTTAGAAGTTATTGATTATTTCAGGCTTTGTCATGAGAGTCATTCCAATTTAGAATATCTGACTCATTCGAGTATTCACCAGATCCACTGCAGCGTTTTCCACTAAAGGTTTATAATGATGGCAGTAAACGTAATCAATCCTAACCTAATCTAACCAAGGATTTTTCTTCCCGTTATCGCATTTAGGTCATGTATTTCTTCATTGATTTAAGCTCTATTCTTATCAAATCTATCCCCTTGACACTGTAGTT
>SDVV010045192.1:0-10088 GCA_016164225.1 Gammarus roeselii
ATATATCAATATACGACACTCTTGATAAGATATCATTGAACATATTTCGGCATCTGCCGATATAAGGTATGGCGTATACACGGTTGATGACGGCATATGCCGATATAATGTATAGCGTATACATGGTTGATGGCGGCATATGTCGGCATATGCCGACTTTATGTATAGTATACACACGGTTGATACCTGCATAATGTAAACATACACATACACATTTTGTATGCACATACAGCAGCGGTTAACATCTGAGGCATTTTTACCTCTTTAGAATAAAATCCCTTGTTATTTTTAGTTACACTTTTTTAAGGTGGAAAAGTTTACCCCGATATTAGGTTCGAAGATATAGTCATCCTAACCAACTTAACCTTGAACTATTTGTCAGCTTTTGAGATTTTCTGCTCACTTATGAAACTTATTCATCGAGGGTATCAGCTTCACGATACGTTATTTGAAAGAACTAATCATCCTAACCTAACTTAACCTATTGTATCCAAGAAGTCATGTATTTTCTATCGACTTTTCATGCATGCATAGGCATTTTCAGTGTTCTAGGATTAATGCTTAACAAGTATCTCCATTTACCTCTACATTTTGACCAATCCTTTGCAGTTTTGATACACACTTCCAATTTTGATCTAGCATATTTAATCTGTTTTCATAGATAATTTCATCGTATTTGATTGCTTTAGCTATTTTTTTATATGATTCTTGATTTAGATTTGACGCAATTCTACATCACTCATACATGTTATTCACACTCATCAAAAAAATCTATCCTAACCTAACAAAAAATGTTAAACCTATAAATTTCAATTTATTTCCAAATTTTCGAGGGTGAACACCTGACTCAATTAGCCAAGTTATCACTTAAATAGACCGACTTGGATCAGTAATCCCTCGAAAATTTTGAAATGTATTGATTTTTTTTTTACTTTTTTAGCTCACGTAACACGTACATACGCTTGAACATACACATTCACATACGTACACAGCTCTATAAACCTACATATATGCACAGTTGAGGACCAAGGCGAGCTATGATAGGCCTGATATTTTGCAAAAAAAGTAGCCTGTAATCGCATTATAATAGCTAGCTGCATGCCGAGATTGGAATCAGTGTCACGTCGAGTGTAAGTGAAGCAGGACAGCTTATCCTCAAATAGACAAAAAATGAATGTTCACGAGGCAAAACTCAGTTTACGCGTTTTGGAAGAGGAATCTGCGAAGATGATATGAGTCGGATCGAAAAAATAATTACTAGTGTTGAAAATATCAGTTTTCTCAATATGGGTAAAACTAGAATCAAACGAGAGAGAGATAACATTCATATATGGATGAAGGGAAAAAGAAAGTCGGCTTGGGTAACTAATGTCGACGGGTTACAGGCGTATATAACAAAGTTCAAGGGAAATAAGAAAGCAAATCTCGAAATTTATATGATCCAAGTTGAAAATCATCATGACTGTAATGTAGCTGAAGAAGTGGGAAACGGCTTCTACATAAGAACCAAATAAAATCTGGAACGTATTCAACAATTCCTCAATGATGTACATCGGCATCGTGTTAGGTCTAGGAATTGGAGAAGAATTGAAGAAGTTTAGAATAAATAAGGTTCAAGTTAACGGAACCGCCTTTGGTGTTCTCATCAAAGATATGCTGGAGTATATGAAGGATTTTGAGAGGAAACTGAAACATCGTGATGATGGGTATGGATGGCTTTACGAACCTTGCTGTGATCAAAAACCCAAGGTAGTTGGTATCGATGATGCCAGCAAGATCTTTAATTGATACTAATAATACAGTGATGAATCATGCCAATCCCTAATCAAATGTTTATATTATCCTAAAACTCAGAGTATAAGCAATGAATTGCATACATCGTGAAAGTAGGAGGCAACATCAAATTGTCGAAATCAATAGAAGAATATGTTTCCCCCATTGCCATAAACCTATCTTTGGGGGTGAATGTTCTAGATGTGTTACATTTTGGTAGGATAATAATCAGAGTCTGATCAGATCTAGTTCAGTCAAGATTGTGATTCTGTTGTGGAAGGATGGGGTATAGGTTGAGTCGTCGTTTGTTCGAAAGTAATGGGGTAACGGGGGTTTGTAATCTATGCAAAACAAAGAAATAAAATTGGATAAATACGAATCTACGGGTAATGTATGACGACATCTGAAACGAAGTCATTATCAAACAATATGAAAATTACAGGAAAGAAGGAGCAAATCAACCGTGCAAGTCGTCAAAGGATGTAGGGTCAGGAAATATTGAAGTGAATGTGGTAGACCTAGCATGAGACAAAGTGTTCGTGTGGGAAACTGGATGCAAATATGAAAATACATGTAACATTCGAACCATCTAAGTTTGAAAATCTGCCCTCACTGCTAACTAATATGGGTCGAGAGTGACCACGAAATAGGGAGAATTAGGTGAAAGTTTTATAAGAATCGTGTTGAAGGGTTCATATGTATGAATCAATGACTGAAAACCGTACACAAGGTTAGATTAGGTTAGGTTAGGTTAGGGTTATTTGATAGAGGTGAATAAAATGTAAACGTGATGTAAAATTGTGTCAAATCAAAATCAAGAATCATATGAGAAAATAGCTATAACAATCAAACAACGATGAAATTATCTATGAAAATAGATGAAATTTGCTGGATCAAAACTGCAAAGGATTGGTCAAAATGTAGAGTTATGTGGAGATGTTTGTTATGCAGTAATCCTTAAACACTGAAAAATCAAATGCATGCATGAAAAGTTGATCGAAAATACATACTTTCTTGGATACAATAGGTTAGGTTAGGTTAGGATGATTAGTTGCTTTAACATAACGTATAGTGAAGCTGATCCACTAGACGAATAAGTATCATACGTAAGCAGAAAATCTCGAAAAATGATAGATATTTTTTGTTTAAGTTGGTAAAAATGATTAGTTCTTTAAACATGACGTACTGTGAAGCTGATCCACTCGATGAGTAAGTATCATACGTAAGCAGGAAATCTCGAAAGATGATCGATAATTCTAGATTAAGTTGGTTGTGTGACTAAAAAAAGGGATTTTATTCTAATGAGGTAAAACTGCCTCAGATGTTAACCGCTCCTATATATGCATAAAAAATGTGTGTGTATGTCTACATTATGCCGGTATCAACCGTGTATACGCCACACATTATATCGGCATATGCCGACATATGCTGGCATGTGCCGCCATCAACCGTATATACGTCATACATTATATCGGCATATGCCGACATGTGCCGACATCAACCGTGTATACGTCATACATTATATCGGCATAAGCCGACATATATTCATTGATATCTGATCAATGTTGTCGTACATTGATATAAATTTCGCTAATTATATACCTTAGACATGGTTTACACACTGGATCTTGTTAGCTGCGGGCCACACATAATAGATTTGTTGTAAATATGTTAGAGTGGATTTATTCAATGTTCGTTATTATAGACGAAAATGGTAGGAGCATCACATCCAACGCCATAAAAAATCGTATTCTAACAGTAAAACCATACATAAAACTTGCTAACTCTTTAACATCCATAACAATCACTGACATATGCGGGAAGCTTGCATAAACGTTTTAAACTCTACAGTAAACTAACGAGCGATCACCAAACATTACATGAAACTAGTCGATATTACTGGACTTGTAACAAGCGAAGTGGAAAAATATATATAAGTAGGTATATAAACTGATAAAGATTGATGAAAACTACAGAGCAAGTGGATAGATTTGCAATGATTGAAGCTTATATCAATGAAGAAATACATAACATTATTGTCTTAGTTAGATTATGTTAGGATGAGTTAGGTTTACGGCCACCATCACAAAGTTTTTGTGAAAAATGCTACAGCGGATATTGTCAACACTCAAATAAGACAGATATTCTGAATTGGAACACAATCTCATAACAAAGCCTGAATTAATCAATAACTTCTAAGTGTACAACTGCAAACGTATCACAAACATTTATAAAAGTTTCGCATGCGGGAATGAGCATCTAGTAAAGACGTGCGAGCGGATAACATAATTGAGATGTGTATTCAATTGTTGAATAATTTTTATACTAATTCTACACAAATCCGGTACTGATTCTCCATGACGACATGGAATACTTACAAATATTCCTATGATAACTAATCGAAACATTCAACAACAATTATAAAATTGCTAAACAAGATTCTCTACTCTACCATAACCGACATTGATTAACTATTATATACTGCGTATCCTGAAATACCCCAGAGGATATAACCTACTCCAATATGGAAAGGTGTATGGTCAATCAATACACGATTCCGATGTACATTAACGATCTTGTAATAAATAGAAATAGTCCTGCACGCTAACTCCTAAGCCGATCTGGTTCATGAAAAAAATCATATACGAACATAACAGCCATACCGAAAATATCTGACATTTAACACTGAGTTCATGCAAATAATGTTATTATTACTACGATACCGGTTCAAATTAATAACAAATTCCTAGACCTAAATCGAAGCCCACTGTGTCATATCAACGAGCTCTACAATGCTAAACCAGGTCACTTCTCAGCAAACTACCACTGATATATAACAAATTTTGAAGATAACACCCGGTCATGAAACAATACCTCAGACGTACCATGCGTTTGTTTATTCCTTCATCTCTGAACAACGTCGAGCAAAGTCGACTTCTGGACATAAATAAGAATCTATCCACATTTACAGTTGTCATAATGGGGGCTGACATGAGTCTCAAAAAGTTTGGACATGAAAATCTGGGCATCTGTTCACTGATGACCTTAGTAAGCCTCAACAACGAATAGCAGCATGCCGGATAACCTCTCCATCAAGTCAATGAAACTTAAGATCGACGTCCACAAGAACTTACATTATTCACGTTGAACATGATGAACTTCAAATGACCACCAATGAGTGTAAATCACTTCTACACCAGGACCCCGCTATTCAGTAAATCGTCTTCTAAAAAGTTTCACTAGACACTTGCTAGTGTTCAATGACAAAATCCCACAAAGATGCAGTACGGACATACAACTCTTAAACATACATTCCTATGATTATCCTGGAAAAAATCTTACAACAACATCAACAACAACAACAACTATAACAAATAGCCAGATGAGATCCTCTACTTTGCTCTAATAAACATTAAAAATCGTAATACACTATGTTATCCTGCATAGTAAATCAGTCTACTTACACAAATAGGCATAAACACAATGGGCTTTTGCCTATGGGACACCTCAAACTTCTCATAAACATTTAAGAATGGTTCTATAATGAACATACAATAACCTAACAGCAAGACCGAGTTAGTAACAAATGGGATGTTCTATATTTAAAATATTCACGTAAAACATTGTACCAGGATTTATAAAAAACACTAAAACACTAAAAACACTAAAAATATACAACATGTAACTAAATTATATCCTAAATAATGTTCTACATTGTAGATAAAAACGTAATGTATCCTAATAACCCGATGTTGTATATATACCCAATACCTTGCATCGAAGATGCAAACTGGACAGAGATCATACAAAACTGAAAGACACATACTAAAACTCTCGAGTTATAACAAAGCACGAATATCAATTCTCGACCATACCCAAAAACATACATTAAAAACCGTGACGAACGAGGAAAGAGCATGTAACAGTAGTATAAAGTGGTACAAATATGCCCTGGAGATAGGTACTACAAATATGCCCTGGAGATAGGTACTACGAATATGCCCTGGAGATAGGTACTACGAATATGCCCTGGAGATAGGTACTACGAATATGCCCTGGAGATAGGTAATACGAATATGCCCTGGGAACCCTACCTACGAATATGCCCTGGAGATAGGTACTACGAATATGCCCTGGATATATGGGGGTACAAATATGCCTTGGGAACCCTGGCTGCAAATATGCCCTAGGAACCCTGGCTGCGAATATGCTTGGTGAAGGAATTAGATAGGCAATAATTAGGCGGACCAAAACGCAAGTGAAGGAATAAGATATAGGATGACTAGATCGTTGAACCTATTATCGAATGTAATTGTTATGAAGAATTTTGTTAATGTGTCTGACTCGGGCGCTGTATTTCTCGGACAGTGTAGTTATATTTTAAGACAAATTGATCTTGTGGTCAAGTTAGTTACTGATGATTTATAGAGATACCAAGAACGCAAGTTTTTTGTGAGTCGGCCGATGTATTTGTTAGGATGCATGTTATTTGTTAATGTGACTGACTTAGTCGCTGTATATCTCGGACATAGTAGTTATATGTTATGACATTGATCTTGTGGTCAAGTTAGTTACTGATGGTACATTGAGTTACCAAGAACGCAAGTTTTTTGTGAGTCGGCCGATGTATTTGTTAGAATGTATGTTATTTGTTAGTGTGTCTGACTTAGACGCTGTATATCTCGGACAATATAGTTATATGTTGAGACAATTACTCTTGGGGTCAAGTGAGTTACTAATGGTACATAGAGACTGCCCGGGACGGGTGGGGAAGAGGGGAGGGGTTGACCGGAGTCAGGCGGTGTCCAAAACACAAGTAGAAGCGATTGCAATTGTTCGACCGCAAGTGATAATTAGCTATGACAATTATCAATTTTATCTCTGGATGTGCGGTCACTCAAAGATTAGTTTTTCATACGGGAAAATTTCAGTTTCCTTACGGTATCTGGTTGCTTTCATTTACGATTGCTTACGTACGGATTATATAGATGTACGTTATTAGGTCTTGTCGATGCTGTAAATGATTGTTTTGGAATATTTCGCATGGTAGGATGGCATGATATATATTACTATGTTTGTTATTGAATGACTCATTTTGAATAGAAGCCATTGTTTATACATGATATTTTATATTGTACGTTTGATATTATTTATTAAATCCACTCGCTTTGTCGCATTTAATGTATATATTTTCATAGATATGCCAAGATCCACGTAATTTTTCAGATGAATTTTTCTATAGACAATGAAACAAGGTTTATTTTTACTCATATATTAATAATAGAATAAAATACACATTTAGGTGAACAATTTTAGGGTTTTGGCATAACATTCACGCATGTCCAAAAAACATATTACAGGTGGACAATCAATCATGGTCAATTATATATATTTATTCGATTTACATAGAATCATTTACATTGTTTTTTCATGGGTTTCGTTACAGTTCTTTCAAAAGCACATTTTTTCAAAGGCCTATTTTGGTGGACAATTAGACAAGTTTATTATTATATTTTTTTAATTTGATATACATAAGATCATACAGGATTATTTAAATTTTATGATCATTTACAGGATAAAACCTGTTGAGGTACACGTACTTTCATCATTAGGTCGACATCAAACGTCAAATACGGCCTCACCCGGCTTGCGTCTCTTCCATGTTAATTCCAGTTCTTCATCGATTTCATTAGCCAAGGCCCATCGTACCCTCTTTTTAGTGACGGTAGGTTTATTTCAATGGATTTTTTTGGGAATGTCCGGGTGGCCATAGGAAAGAGTTGTGCATGCGTCGAGATAGAAGCTCTTATTCTCAAGTTTACTGAGTCACTTTTTGATAGTGCGTACAGTTTGGAGTTGGCATGCTTGCGCACAAATGTTGTGTATGTCTCAAAGTGTGTGTATGTTTTCTGGTTATGTATATCTCTGTATTGTTCATGTTTGATTTTGGCTTGTGTCTGGTAATTGACACCTTTAGCAGCCGATTTTGTTGCGTCGGACTCAAGCAACATCCTTTAACACTTGGGTTGTAAGCAGATGATTTCACACGGGTAGCCATAAGCTGTTCGCTTTTCAGTAGTCTTAGCTGTCCTTTCTTGGATTGTTTGGGAAGTTCATGTATTCAGCCAGGGGTGCTTGGCGCATTTCCGCTTCAATGTCGGCCAAGCCTTTGAACTGGATCAGCAACGAGTCAGTTTCCGAGTAGATGAGCGAGACGTTGTCACCGTAGAGTGGCTTCAGCGTGTCATAAAAGAAGCTGTAGACTTTTGCTTTTGCTTTTTCAAGCACGAAGAATCCAACTTGGATTGGATGAACCATTCGGATATTTTTTTGCTTGAGGATCATGATGACAGTTTCGGGGTCGATGGCGTAGCCGTTTTTTAGGAGCGGGTTGGCAGCGTGTAAATGTATACTTAAACGTTTAGAAGACGATTTACTGGATGGATGGGTCCTAGAGCATTTACAGTTCTGGCTACCCTTCCACTGATGAGATATATATTTACGATAGCTTAGGTAGCTGTGTATAACTTCCATTAGCCTAATATCTATCATATTTTCAACGTATGGCAGGAGGTGTTTTTAGTGCATTTTCAAATGCTAATCATTCGAGTTAGCTTTAGGATATTGCAAACAAAGATTTATTATTGATATATTATTTCATTGATAATAGCGATAAGAGATTTTGACACATTTATATATACATATATATACATGGGATATCATTTATATGAAAACATAACTTGTTCACCCCGAAAGTTCGACGTGAGCATCTTGGCGAAACATAAGAATAACAAGAGCAGGAACTATTATCCATACATGGAAGGACAATGAAGAAAACAGGATTTTGGTACTGATTTCGAAACATTTCAGTCGTATGAAACAGAGTTCAGAGAAAATAAGAAGGTATATCTTGAAATTGATATGTCCCAAGCAGAAAACTTCCACACATGAAAGAAAGTTGGGTTAGTGGAAAATAAATTCTATCTTGTGAGTGAAGAAAATCTGAAGCGTATGATGGAGTTTCTTTCGGATAAAGATTGGAGGTACATTGAATTGGATAAGATTCGAATAATTAAAGTTTGCACAGAAGAAGAAGAAGAACATTTATGGAAATGCTGGCATCTACATTCATGGAGATATGGGGATGGAGCAGGTTTCCGTATTCATATCAAAGATATGGTGGACTATATGAAGGAATTTGAGAGGAGACTGCTACAAAGTGAAGATGGGTACGGTTGTATGTACGCACCATGTTGATACAAGAGTGCATAAACATTGATGAATCCAGCAAGATCTGTAATTAATATTGATAAAAAACAATAGAACTATGAAAAAATCTTAAAATAAATTGTTTATATATTCCTAAAAACTCCAAGGATAAGCGATGAATTGCATACATTGTGTCAGACGGAGGTAACATCGAAATGTTTGAAGTCGGTAGGAGAATATATTTCAAGGGGTGCAACGCTACCCATAAACCTAACTCAGGGTAACTGGTGTGTATGTGTGACAGAATGGTGAGATATAAATCAGAGTCCGATGAGAAAAGTACTCAGTCAATACTGGGATTCTGTTGTGGAAGTAATGGGGTGATGGGAGTCAGTAAACATTGCCAGAAAGGATTAAAATTGAATAAGAATAAATCCACGAGTAACGTGTGGTGACATTTGAAACGCTGTCATCGTGAAGAGTATGAAGAAAATATTGGAAAGAAAAAAGGTAGATTAACTGTGTAAATCGTCAGAGGATGAAGTGTCGGGAGATATTGACGAAAAATGTGGTAGACCTAGTATGAGAAGAAGACCCATTTGTATGATGGTGGAAACAAATATGAAAAACTTGTAACAATCATTTTATTTGAGATTGAAAAATCTGACCTCTCTGGTGACATATATGAGTCAAGATTGAATGCGAAGTAGAAATAATTAGGTGTAAGTTATCAAACCTGCAATGGATAGAACAAAAAATGTTGAGTCAAGTGGAGATATTTATAATGCATTGAATAAAAAAATTACTGAATATGATACATAAGTTAGGTTAGGTTAGTTTTTTGATGATTTACAAGTTCAGAATTGGATGTGTGTATCATACAGCAAAGGATTGATCAAAAATGTAGAGATAAGTGGAGATATGTATTATCCATCGTAAAAAAATCAATGACTGAATACCGTACATAAGATAGGTTATGTTAGGTTTGGGTCGCTATCCCTGGCGCTAAATTCGTTTATAGCTAACGTCAGATCAACCACTATCATCTCCGCCAACTGCCTTATCAGCCCCAAGTTGTTCCGACTACCTACCTACGGTACCATTTT
>SDVV010045193.1:0-10088 GCA_016164225.1 Gammarus roeselii
ATGTGTGTGTACATGATGCCGTCAAAGGTGGCGGCACCGGTACCGTATACGTATACAAAAGTATCGATGTGTATACATGGTGCCGCCACAGGTGCTGATATTGGCACCGTGAACACATATAAGGTATATATGTATGTAAATACGATGATGTTGTATGCTCGAAAATCATTAAATTGGATGTTGAATATGGACAAGAGTAAAAAATAATGACGTATATGTACACTATGTCGACGTTTATTCAATAAATATATATATAGGTGAATATGAATCGACTATTACCCTCCTACTTAATTCATTTAATGCAGTGAACGTGCAACCCTAACATAAGCATACTAATCCAAATGACTGCACTGAACATGCAATCAAGTAAATCCGATATGGTAGAAAATACGAACCTACTTACATACATACACATTTACACACATGCAAACGTAATAAGCCTATCAAAATCCGGACACCGAAATTAAAAACTAACTATAAGATACAATAAACTGAAACAATCATATGGAAAAAAATCGTCAGAAAAACTCTAGTAAAATGTTACAGTTGATGAGAATTTTTTTTTTATGGCGAGCTAAACAGGAGCAAAATCATACATCAACACCAAACTCAAGTAATACTTTCGAACAATACAGTACAAAAATGACGAGTCCAACTCAGAAAAATAGTTACAATCCAAAACATACACCAACCAAATACATGTAACCATCACAATACCTTCTCCAACCGTTCATCCGATACCGAACACGGATAAACTATATGCATACGCTTTCAGCAATCTTCACTTTCATAGACAGATTTGGCTCTATATAAAAAAATACCAAACCTGGAACCAATTCACAAAACCAACTCTTAGAACAAATAAACTGAAATAATCACACGAAAAAAAAACATATTCCTACATGAATAACTTATAGTTGATTATCATTTTCTCCTAAGGTAACCCGAAACAGGACTAAAATCAGATATTGACGCCAAATGGAGCGAAATATGGGGATTGGAAATGTTATTCTTATAATGAAACATTACGGATCATACAATCCTAATACAATGAACACGTGAAAAATAATAACTAATAAAAACATTTTTAATGAGGGGGTAAACCAATATTACCAAACAAGATATACGAGAACAGTCTTCCATAACCGGGCAAATCGTCGCAAAACTCAACGAAAATAACCTAAAAATACGTTAAACATGTAGACACAACTGTCACAACAAATAAATCGGTGTTATCCTACATTATACCATGGAGTGAATCATTCGTTTCTCCTTAGGGCGATCAAAACAGACCAACATTATTTATTATCTTCTGAACCATCCAACTTATTCAACGTTGAAAGAAAAAATAAACCGATATAATCTGAAACAAATCTTGTTCCAGCAGTAAAACCCTACATAGAACCGTCTAACCAAATAAAATGTTGCATACATATTAAAAAATAGGGAGTAAATTCATTGCCAACGCATTGAAAACCCTTACTACCACTGACATACGCGAGCAAGCTTCCACAATCGTGCAAATCTCAAGAAATACCCAACGAAAACTATACAAGTTAGTATAAAAAAAACAATATACAACGCAAAAAAAAATCAAGTGAATAATCTGATAACAATACTTTACAGTGGATAATATACAATCTAACATATCGTCAAAGTGATTTACAATACCAAGCATGTGAATAATAAAGTGAAGTATTATATTGGAAATCACAAACTTATGGTAAAATGATACTGATGATGACCATTTTGTCCTATGGCAACCTAAAGCATGGCCAATTTCCCATGTCAACAGCTAAGCCTAGCCTAGCAGTAATTTCAAACTCTATAGTCTATCAGTGAGTAATCCAACTTGAAAAAATACGCTCCTTGTTCTATAAATATCCACCGAAAAATAATTTAATATAAAGTGAAACTGATCGACATTACCGCCCTCGTAACAAATTAAGGTGGAATAATTCTATTGAAAAATCCCAAATCTATAGTACATTGCTACTGTCTGTTATACACGGGCGAGTACTTCTGCTTGCGCTCTCCACCGCTCAAGCCATCGACAGATGAGAGCTAACAGGTTACAACTTGTATACTGCGTCAAAGGCCAGAATGGTTTCTTATGACGAGATAGGCTTAAACAAAAACAAGAGCCTGCACCCGTCGAGATAACCCGTCGAGAAACAAGAGCCTGCACCCGTCGTGATAACGTTGCGTAGGAGCCCACCAGCATATGAGGGTTAGGGTCGAGCAGACATCATAAAAATATATAAACAGATTTCTATAGGAAATACCAGGAAAACAAAGTATCTTCTATGTCAAAAGCAAAAAAGGAGCCAATTATTCCTCTAATAGGATATAATGCACGTGGAAACCTAATGAAGATGATTAAAAACTGTGATAATTGCTTGAAAAATAATAATGCTGTTCGTCCAAATTGTTTTGCCGGAACTATGACCCAACCATAACGTCCAAGTTACGAGAATAAGTTGCACGCTCGTTCAGCTCCTACCCAATATGTAGCGAAGACTGTCTAAGTATGCGCGAGACCAACAAAAAGAACTGACTCCTACAATAAATGTAGCAAAGTAATTCTACACTAAAACGATATGGTATAAATAAATCCTATGGAATTTTCCTGACAGACACTTTAAAGTTGGATCAGTATCGATACGTTAACAAAGTCATCCTACCGAGCTGGGGATGAAATTAAACGAAACATTCCAACAGGAAACCTATAACTGACATTTCCCGATGGTTTAGAAATCCAGTGCTATAAAATATTTATTACAACAAGTATACTATAGCTAAAATTCAAGAAACATTTGTTCCGTGGTTAAAATTCAAGAAACATTTGTTCCATGGTTGAAATTCAAGATACATTTCTTTACAGTGTGGAGGTACCAATCAAGGAGAGTCCACTTTACTTCGATATCCTGGTGAACGTGGGCCTTCCTTTGGTCAAGCAAGCCGTCACTTGGAGACAAGATACATTAAGACCACCCAAAGTGCTCCGACTTTTGCGAGTGACCAACTACGACAGTGTAAGTAGATAATATGTAGTTCTGCATCAATTAATTTATGCTACGAATACCCTGTCTTCCTTGAGGTGCGCCTACTTTCCTCATGAATTTAGGATATAGATAAAATTCCGAATCCCCCAGAAGAGTGCGGCCAGTGGCAAGACGCACCTCCCCCTCCTCTCATGCACTCACACACACCAAAACTACGTGCTTTAGCTCTGAAGAACCCAGCCAAGACCTCGCTACGCACAGTTAGGGAGTAGAAAAAAATAAATAAAAATCTTTATTCATACATCAACAGTATGGTAGTCTTTTCATCTTAAATATACATAAACTCATACAAATCTGAAATAAGTATAATGCTACTTAAGAAACATCCAATTAGATTAAATTTCCAAATGGATTTCATCACGACTTGTAATAGATATAAAATGAGTGAACGGTAGCAAGCATATAAATGAAAATAAAAAATATTTACTGTGTGATCCTATTTTTGAATCCTAAATCAAAGAATCAATATAAAGATCCACAAAAAGAGAGGTCTGAGATCAGTGTCAGCAGCTGGGCCAAATAGTTTTCACTGGTTTACTCCTGCTGCGTCTTATTTGCAGGCTCTCCCCAACTAACGCTCATCCCGTTTCTGAACGAGACGTCAATTACGGGAAAGCGCATCAGGGCAGCGTCAAAACTCATCCATTCACATTGATTCTTAGCTCACGCCTATCCATTGCACGCTCTCGGTCTACCTCCACCCTGATGATAATCCTCCCTAAAGCCCGCTGCACCCCATCTATTTATCCAAACTTCGGTCTCCTCAATGCCTCGCGCACTCATTCCGATCCCATCGCCCTTTCCTCTAATCTCCAAAAAATTCATCCACACTATGTGTCATTTCTAGTCAAAAAACTTCAATCTTCTTCTTGCTTTCGTTTTCGCCCCCACAGTTGGGATAACTGCACCCGCATACAACCCTCTCTTGGTTTCCCAACCCAATGTCTTACAGTTCATAATACTATGCAGTGCACTCTGCGCATCGTGCCATTTCAACACACTATATTTCACCAAAGTTTCCACCTGTCGAGTTTTTCCCACATCAAGCACAAGTACTTCAAAATCTGAACTTCCTCCTATAAAACTCTTCATTTCGGGGCGCACTGTATCCGCTCGTACCAGCATTCCTCGACCGTTTCAATACTTTACTTTTACCCACATATACTCGCAGCTATTCCTCTTTCTCTCCCTATCAAACTCCGATAATAGCATACGCAACTTCTCCTTCGAATCTGTCTCTGGTTCGTACAATCCGAAAACAGCAACTGACTCACCTGCCAACTCCGCCTACTTGCTAGCGTTCGAGCCGGTGGATATGGACCCCTTAATCGATTCTAATCAAATAGCGTTGACCTCCCTGACCACTCCATCCACGTAGAGATTGAACCGCAAGAGACATAGAGCTACCTTGTTTCAGTCCGCCTATTACTGGCAACCAGTCACTCGAAATTGGAAAGTAAAATTGTGAAGTCTTTATTACGGAACACTCAATATCAAGCGTTATTAAAAAAAATTAGTGCATACTCTATTCATCCCGAAATTAAAAAGTTTTACAGATATCGAGGCAAACATATTCGCTCCTGAATGTTTTGAGGATAGCTCATAAATCGGTAACAAAAACGCTGACTTTGTTCAAGTAACTATTGAAGGAATGAAAAATATAAAATAATCATCGAAGACGGATGCTTCCAGTTCATTTGCATAATTCTATCATAAATTGTGACATATTATTCGGCTGTCTTCAATTCATCACTAGCTCATCTGCATTACTATTCTATCAGTTTTGACATTTTATTCGGCCTGTCTTCAGTTCATCACCAGTTCATCTGCATAACTCTATTATCAGTCAGATCATTTATTCGGCATGTCTTCAATTCATCACAAGCTCATCTGCATTACTATTCTATCAGTTTTGACATATTATTCGGCCTGTCTTCAATTCATGTTTAGATGTAATCCGTGTCCGGAAAAAATACAATAATTAGTGTACATGTGATCATCATGGTGGACTATTTGTCTTGGATGACAATTAATTGTATTTCATCTAATAATTGTCTGTTTGGATAGATGTACGAGAGGGTGAGGGACGCCCTCAGCGATGTGTGTCCTTTCCTACCCGATTTTGACAAGACTGGACTCCCATGGTGGGTGTGGACAGAAGAGCAGGATATTCAAGAACAGGACACAAGAGGTGAGGATGGACAGTACGAAAATATCACACTCTCGTATATAAGGCGGGGCTCACCCATCCACATGTGTTCTTCATAAGTGTTCCTCGCGTGCAAGATTTGCACTCTAATCAGCATTACTTCCTCCCTCATGCACCTTTGTCGGGACGTTCTTCTCTGCACTCTATACGGTGTCCTTGATAGCTAAGAGCGTGCCTTCATGTGCGGGGTGTCATTTAATTCTTGCTCAGGTATCAGCGTCCAGCCCAGACGCAGCCTAGGAAGCTCTATCAGTCGTCTCATTCCCAGATACACTGAAATTGCGTCGAGATCCTAGAAACATTGCCTACATACCCGCGCCCGGAGGCCAATCAACTGAATTTTCGATGTGACATCTGAGTGAATGGTTGTTCACTGTTAATGTATTGTAGCGCCTGAGTGGATTGTGTATTATATGTTATTTGCTAAATTATTAGCTACTACTCCTACCAGGAAGATGAGCGCGCAACACTGTAGACCCTCGGAAGAGGTGCCGTCGAACCAATCATTCCGTTCAAACCTTTATTTGTGCAACCAAATCGCTTCACTCGCCTGAATTTTCTCTTCCTATGACCGTCCGTACACGCGATTTAATCACGTTCATCAGTGACTCTCCAGATTCAGCTTGTGCAAATCGGACACACAATCAAGCTACAGTGAGCGTATTGCGATTCCATAGTTGCAAGCAACTGAGTAAAAGCACATCTAACCTAATCCTACATGAAAATTCTGTATTTTTAATCCCGGAATATATTATATGATACAATTATCATATAATATATATAAATATGTATATATTGTTGTTAAAGCAGCATTCAGCGTCATGGTATACGTGAAGGACAAGAAGTATCAAACAATACAGTCAGTGATGGGCAGAGCTACGGACCGACGTGAGCGCACTCTACGGAGGCTACCGAAGAAGTGATTCAATGCGCAGCAACGAAATCTAGGGAGCATGACTCAAGAAATTTCCCGAATATTCCAGAAGAAATAATAACGTTACAAACATTCTTTATGAGACATTCCGTGGATTTCATATGACATCTTTATATACAAGAACTATATTAAATTTATATACAAGAACTATATTAAATCATGTTAAAACAGGAGAAACACCAATACAGAGAAAACACATTCAAGGTGCAAAGACAGATAATTTCAACACTCCCTCTCAACTTGGATATGATTTCCACCCTCACTGCGCAGTCACAACTCCTAACATTTTTCTTAGCTTCAGAAACTTAACAGCTGGCAGGCCTTTGGTAAAGATATCTGCCAGCATATCATTGTTGGACAATGTTCAATAGTTACAACACATTTAGAGATGAATTTACGTA
Source organism: Gammarus roeselii (assembly GCA_016164225.1). Lineage (NCBI taxonomy): Eukaryota > Metazoa > Arthropoda > Malacostraca > Amphipoda > Gammaridae > Gammarus > Gammarus roeselii. The sequence continues at coordinate 6,610 of SDVV010045193.1, forward strand.
TATAATGTACTTTGATCGAGATATGCTTAGTTTTAGGATGATCTTCAGGGTGGGTGGCATGACACATAGCTGATCGATTGTCTTCTTTGATAGTTACAGGACCACTAATTTTAGGCTATAAATCAATCATGAGTTTCTTAAGTTAAACAGATTTTTGACCTGCAGCCACATATTCAACTTCAGCTATCGAAAGAGCTACAAATGATTGCTTACTGGTACGCCATGAAATTACACCATTTTCACCAAGCCTAAAACAATACCCGAAGTGGATTTGCGATCATCTCTGTCACCTGCCCAGTCTGCATCACTTATCCATTCAGATCACAAGTTGATTGTTTTGAGTACAAAATACCTAAATTAGTAGTACCCTTGAGGTAACGGAAGATTCGTTTTACAGCTGACCAATGACTCATTGTTGACTTCGAAAAATATTTAGCTACATTACATACTGCATAAGTTAGGTCAGGTCGAGTTTTGATTGCCAAATACAGAAGAGAGCCAACGGCAGATTGATATTTATCTTCATCACATGGCTTAGAGTCATCAGCATAATTTGGCAAGATATCGCTAACATTAACAGGTACATAAAACATCAGCGTGATCACGGGTATAAATACTTGAATCACTGGAAGACTGCTCAAACTTCAACTCTTTCAGATAGTTATCAATGGACGAATTCCAACATTTAGGTGCTTGTTTTAAACCATACAATGCCTTTTTCAGTTTGCACAAGTAATTCTCCTTCCCTGGTACAACAAATTCCTCAGGCGGCGTCATGTAGACCTCCTCAGATAAGTGCCCATTCAGGAAGCCACTTGACACTTTCATCTGATGGAGATGCAGCCCCTCCTGGAAAGCCAGCGAGATTACAGCACGAACAGACTCGAATATCACCACCGGACTGAAGGTCTCATCGTAGTCGATTTCTATTTACTGAGTAAATCCTTTAGCAACTAGTATTGCTTTGTAACCTGACACATATCCATCTGGTCCAACCTTCCTTTTATACACCCATTTGGACTCAATCGGTTTTTGCTTAGAGTCTGAAGAAGGTGCTACTAGAGTCCAAACATAATTTTTGTTGATGGACTTCATTTTTTCCTCCATCGCTGCTCGCCAATAAGTTGTCTCTGATCCACCAAGTGCCTCTCTAGTAGATATCGGCTTCTTTATGTTGCCATTGCTTGGACACGCCCACACGCCAAACCTGTTAGGTGCACGTCGTTCACGGTTGGAGAGTTAAAGATTGTCGATTTTATCATTGGAGTCACTATTATCACTCGTAGTTTCATCACTATTCACAAAAGGAGGTATATAAAGCTCAACTGGTGGACTCGATGAACACTCATTAGGAGCCTCCTTTTCAGGATAGGCATGCTTAGTTTCGTCAAATACGACATCACGGCTGTGAATATCCTTTTTTGAGGTCAAATCATACAGTTGATATCCTTTGGTTACAGTGCCATATCCCACTAGCACGCACCTTCTGGGTTTTGGCTCTTGTTTGTCACGCTCATCTTTTGGAACGTGGACGAAAGACAAACACCCAAAGATCCTTAAATGTTTTAAATTAGGCTTTCTTCCGTTGGGCACTTCGTATGGAGTTTTGTTTATGAGAGTAGCCGCAGAGCATCTGTTCTGCACATACACCGCTGTTGCAAGGGCTCCAGCCCAAAATTTTTTTTGGGTAAATTGGAATCGGAGATCATGGAGTGCACACTCACCATAACGGTCCTGTTCTTCCTCTCTGCTACTCCATTCTGCTCCAGGGTCTTTGGAATTGTTATTTCATGACGAATACCCTCCTTCTTGAGATTATTTTCTACTGCGTAGAATCCTCACTTTGCTGTCGTACTGCCTCTCAACTAGTGCTTTCTACTCTTGGAACATGAAGAAAACATCACTTTTGTTTCTAAGAATGTAAACCCAAACATAGCGAGAAGAATCGTCAATGAACGTGACGAACGAAATTTCCACCACCTAGAGAAGCTGGATTTAGTTTACCACAGACATCTCTATGTATGAGTTCAAAATGTTTTCTAACAGTTTAATTTCCAGTCGTCTCAAAGGATTTCCAATGCTTCTTGCCATAACAGCAACTTTCACATATGGAAGGGTCTTCAGTCACCTTGCATTCAACTCCACGCACCAAGTTGTGCGAGGAGTTGACAGTGCAACTGCAAACAATGTCACATAGTCACTAGCATCAGTAAACTTTACAGCACTGTTTGCCTTACCTTGGTGCTGTCGTTTACATTTCTGTATATACTTATAACAGTTCTTTATAATATGTCTAGGTTTATTGCATTCAAAACACTTCCTATCCTTGGTGTCGTTTTTTTTTTCATCAGCAACAAAAACCTGAGACTCACTGGCGTTATTGTTCTTCATTTTGCTCTCTTCGTGAAGCAATCGCTCCTGCACTACACTCCACGACGGCACTGATTCCATCGCCTCCAAAGCAGTTACAATTGTAGCATATGTGTCTGGAAGTGAAGCTAACAGGCTTATGACACGATCCACGTCTTCAACTGGGTCTACAACTATGGCCAGCTCACTGAAGATTTCTGTTAGTTCCTTCAAATGCTCCTGTAGATTGCCACCTGTCTTCAGCTCTGCATTGTATAGTCTCTTCTTTAACTTGTTTGTCCAATTCTTCTTTTGGAAGTTATCTTGTAGAGTTTCCCACTCTTGCTCAAGGTCAGTCGGATCACCAATCAAATAGAGAAGACTAGTGTCAACTGCTAGCACCATTGTTGCTAGCGCTCTGTCTCGCCGATGTGAGTACTTCCGTTGAGTTGCCTCGTCTTCAGTCGTTGGCGCAGCTATCTCGGTGCCTTCAACTATGCCATACAGGCCATCCTTCATCAGGTGCATTTTCTCTTCCACCTTCTAGGTCGGATAGTTCGTTTCACTGAGTGGTACAAGATTTGCTATTCTACCACTTTCCATCACTGCTGCCTGTGTTTAAGTTCAAACGTGTACCGTGATGTAAACAAATCGATGTATACACACGCCACTTCAGCACTGCGTCACACACGATGCTTTGTGTTCACACGACGAAATGTTTGTTTCACATTATCAAAAGACTGGGTCCATAACCTGTTGGTAATTCATAGGTTATGGATAATTAAAGCAGCATTCAGCGTCATGGTATATGTGAAGGACAAGAAGTATCACACAATAAAGTCAGTGATGGACAGAGCTACGGACCGACATAACCACATCTACGGAGACTACCGAAGAAGTGATTCAGTGCGCAGCAACGAAATCTGGGGAACATGACTTCAGACGTTTCCCGAATATTCCAAAAGAAATAATAATGTTACAAACATTCAGCATGAGACATTCCGTGTATATCAACTGACATCGTTATATACATGAACTAAATTAAATCATTTCAGAAAAGGAGAAACACCAATGTAGAGAAACACATTCAAGGTGCAAAGACAGATCATTTCAACACATATATATGTATA
>SDVV010045194.1:0-10088 GCA_016164225.1 Gammarus roeselii
CACTAGCGTGCGTCTGACACGGCTAAAATTTTCACATTTTTTCTAACGTTGAAAGCGTTGTTTCGTTCATTCCTCGCGCACTTAGGCGTGCGAGCCTACTGGAATCAATAATCATCGAGCCCTACGGGGGAGCCTATTATGACTCACGTTGAGGCTCTGGTGGAAACGAGGCTCAAATCAAATCAAATCAAATACAGTTCGGTGAGGAGCCCGTCCACTCACTCAGGGTAATGATTTGATTTGATTTTTGCCTCATTTCCACCAGAGCCTCAACGTGAGTCATAACAGGCTCCCCCGTAGGGCTCGACGATCATGGATTCCAGTAGGCACGCACACCTCTGTGTGCGAAAAAAAAACGTTGTCAAAGTTAGAACATTTTGAAAATTTCAGTCATTTCAGACGCACGCTGGTGTGCACAAGAAAAACACTTAGACGAAACGGATCTCCGCTTTTATTAATTTAGAACTTCAAGAATAATATACATGCACGCCAGTGCGCACAGATAGTACCGTCGAAATTGGTACAAGGTCTACGTCTTCACGGATTTGATCAACTCCAGCAGCAACGCAATAAAAGATTTATAGCTACGCGGCCCACGTCAACCACAGAAATTGCAAATGGTCCGTGCATGCGCGAGCGAGCAAAGACTGAAAAAAAAACATTCACTCAATCACCAGCAGAAATTCTCGTGCAAATACATGAGCATTGTTCGAGATGACAAAATTGTGGCTCGCGAAGAAGAAAGAAAGAGCAGGTTCATCATGGACAGTAAAACTGCTCGGATTATTGAACTTACACTTATTGTTTAGGGGGATAGGGTGGAGTGACAGAGGTCCCTCGGGTTCCAAAAGAGTCCGATGAGCCCCGGAGGGTAATCCAAGTCCCTCGGGTCCCCAAGCTTCCCGGGTCCCCCGAGCTCCCCGGGCCCCCTACGAGTCCCCTCGTCTCAGCTCATATCGGTTTGTCTCGCATCATTTCGGCCAGTCTTGGCTCGTCGCACCCAACGCGACTTGCCTCAACATGTTTCGACTGATTTCAACACATCTCGACCAGCCTCGACGCGGCTCTCACCCTCTGCGTCAGCAATGCTGTGGACTGTGATAACTAATTTCTCTACTCAAGCATTCCACATATATAACATTCCTCTGTGTATGGGTTTTACAGCGTTAGGGGGGGGGGGGGGGGCGGCGGCGGCAGATGTTTTAGGATTTAGAGGGGCCGCAAGAGGGTCCCACAGTTTCTCAAGAGTGTCCCAAAGGGTCTCAAGGGTGTCCCAAAGGGCTCCAGAAAGGTCCAAGTGGGTCCCCTCAAATCTTCCTGGTCTTCCAAGTCCCCCGGTTTCCCGGGACCCTGGGTCCCCAGAGTCCAGGAAGTCCCACGAGTACCCTCCCCCCCATTCCCTGGGTCGACTAGACTCAACCAGCCTGGATAAATAATAAACAATGCAAAATTTATCACCATGAAAAATGGGCAGCGATAAATAATTGAGCTCAAGAAAGAAGAGATAATAAAATACGAAAATAAAGTGTGAATGATCTATAAAATGAATAATCATCTATCAGGGTTATGAACGACCTATGAGGCCTATGTCAGCAGCAGGGCTCGACAGTTTTCACGGGTTTACCCACAATTAGTCAGTCTAGGACCAGAAAGTTTGTTAGGGATGCAAGACACTCATCCATTCACGACCATTTTCTACCTACTTGTATACCCCTTGCTCGTTACAGTTAGTTATCTCTGCCCATCAACACAGTCTTCACTCCTTCCGTCCCTTCATGATGATACACAGGCATTTTCGCCCACATCGAGGTCTTTGAAGCACGGCTGTCTCATAGCTTACTAAATATCTTGCATATGCAGTATAAGTTCGTATATTTTGTGCAGCTGTTCTCAATTTCTCATAACAAGCTCAACCAGTCTTCGTGATAAAGGAGGGAATGCAAGGATAGGAGACGCAGTGCAAGGTCAGGAGCTGGGACGGTAAACAGAAGACAGGAACGGGAGATGGGAGGCAAGTAAGTACAAGTGCCGGGAAACAAAAAGCAAGAGCGTATTGTACGTATTTATATGCAAATTGGAGACTGCAATACGTGCATTTACGACGATGTCAGTCAGCGGAGGAAACAACTGCTTTATGTTCGTGATAATTAACTAAAAATTAACGTGGAAAAGAGCGTGCACCAGCTGCTCATGGGAGAAACAAATACGGCCACCAACTGAAAAGACAGTGAATCTTAAATGAACTTATTCAACCGTCAACTAAACGGTTGGTACCTGCAATTGTAAATTGATAAAGTAAACCATTACTTGGTTCTAACACAAATGATATATTTCTCTAGGTCATCTTCATTCAATACTTGCACACCAAAGTGAATGAAATTCTAATTCTGATGCGCTCATTTTTTGAAGCATTCATGAAATCATTTAAACTTAATTGCGTCCTCACTACCATTCTTCGGCCAGATAGAGAAGATAATTAATAGAGCAATTATATTATGAGTGTTGAATAAACCTTCAAACTATTGATACTTCCTTCAGAGGCTTGTGCCCGAGTCCCAAAATCTGAACCTGCTGAGTATATAGAAAACTAAGAGCAGAACTGAAAAATCCTGGAAACATTGTGCACTACATTTTTGTGCTATAATTGAATCCAACTACAGCGAATAAGATTTATTATGATAACTGCCGTTCTTTAGGAGCGGGTTATTACACAATTTAATGATAAAGTTAGTTCTACCGCTGTACAGGACTAGCAACCAACAATCGTCGAGTAATCCCGAGATGTGTAAGCAGTTCAAAACGCATCGTGGCGATACTGATAGCAGGAACTCAAATTGAACTCAACCATTCTTAATATTCCAGTCGAGCTTACAGCATATTCCCACTATTCCAGTCGAGCTTACAGCATATTCCCACTATTTCAGTCGAGCTTACAGCATATTCCCACTATTTCAGTCGAGCTTACAGCATATTCCCACTATTCCAGTCGAGCTTACAGCATATTCCCACTATTCCAGTCGAGCTTACAGCATATTCCCACTATTCCAGTCGAGATTACAGCATATTCCCACTATTCCAGTCGAGCTTACAGCATATTCCCAGTATTCCAGTCAAGCTTACAGCATATCCCACTATTCCAGTAGAGCTTACAGCATTAACGCTTCCAGTCCACCTTCTGCAATGTTCAGTAAGAATCACAGCCCTAGAGTTGCGTATTTAATCAGGGGCTATGGATAGAATCTGGCACAATATTGCTACCAGCATACTCCACCGCGAAAGGTGCAAAGTTGCTCATTCCACAGTGTTATGATTTTCCCTCGATGACGTGTCCAGAGATGCGAGCAGGTTACCGAGGGCGATCAGATCTCCCGCTGTGCCTTAGAAAATAAAGTAAGGTATTCGATCACATACACACATAGGTTCAGCATCTATATTCATCGAACCATGAGTGTGAAAGTCATTCCATTTTTTGGACGCCGTTAGATACGTAACACCTCTCGAGATAAATACATGATTTGGTGCGTATAATTTGACTTCGTATGCTCAAGTCATTTTGGACCTGTAGGTACTATCGGTTACAAAGATAGACGTTTTGTTTACGACATCACTGCACCGAGATTGTATGTTTTATAGTATGTATTTACAGATTGGCATTTCCTCCAGACGTTGGCTGCAAACATACAACCATAAAAACTTACCTAACTACATGCAATTACCTTTAAATTAAGTTTAAATACAACGCGAAATAAAAATATGGTTTCTATCTTTGTAACCGGTAGTACCTGCTAATGCTCGCGTTTACAGAGATAATTGACTTAGGCGTTGGTGCGGTCATCGAGTCGACCGAGGTTCCTCCCGACAATAGGATCGAATGAAGGCCTATTTAAAAGTCATTGCTGAAGCTTCCCACACTGATGCAGTGTCTTTTTTGCGTTGATTGATATAGATGTCAAACTTCTGCAATGTGGCAGAGAGCACACAATAAATTGTGCTCTGGCGACGCTGGGCCAAGCGAGATTTAAACTTCCCGTAAACGTGCGCAGGCTCTGGTTTAATCTAGCCAATCATCAATCAGGCCTGACTGCTCTTCTTACGCTCGGCCACTAGTCCCTCGGGCCAAGTCTCCCACACGCCTTCGTGAATTATATGGTGGAGCTTTCACCTCCTACCTAAAGTAGTGTCAATAAAGAGAAAACGGTGTTAGGTTTCTCCGTCAGCCGAACGGCACGTGCGTTCAGTTAACATAACCTTGTTTAGGGTAACTTCAGATTGAACACTTCTTCAGGCAAGGCTCCAAAACGTCCCATGACAGTTGAATAAAACGTCTGGCTGCAGATAATTCTGATTCTGCTGGAGGAACAGTATCTAAGTTACATAACTTGAAGAGGATTATGTTCGGGGAAGACTCTGCCCGGTAACCATTACCTAATAGTTTGTCAATTATTGATGGTGATGGCTCTCCCACTTAAGTTTCTTCAGAACGGTCATTTGATAGATGAAGGAAAAACGCATAGCCGATATCAAACTGAACGATACAGCCCTGAAGAAAGTTAGCACTCTATTTAAACTGTCGGAGAATTTTGCCCGCTCTTCGAACCCCTACGCTGCCCTCTAGCTTATGGCAGTACACTAGGGAGTAACGACCGCCAAAAGCTACTTCAGCGATACCTAACGTTTGCTTCATATAACATAAAGCTAGGACGCCATTGGATAAAATCTATGACAAGAGTTACAACTGGTAGTGGAGAATTTCAATGATCTAACTCCACATTATTATTGAGCCATCATCATGCAGTTATTATCGAGCCATCATCATGCAGTTATTATCGAGCCATCATCATGCAGTTATTATCGAGCCATCATCATGCAGTGATTATCGAGTCATAATCATGCAGTGATTATCGAGCCATCATCATGCAGTTATTATCGATCCATCATCATGCAGTTATTATCGAGCCATCATCATGCAGTTATTATCGAGCCATCATCATGCAGTGATTATTGAGCCATCATCATGCAGTTATTATCGAGCTATCATCATGAAGTTATTATCGAGTCATCATCATGCAGTGATAATCGAGCCATCATCATGCAGTGATAATCGAGCCATCATCATGCAGTGATTATCGAGCCATCATCATGCAGTGATTATCGAGCCATCATCATGCAGTGATTATCGAGCCATCATCATGCAGTTATTATCGAGCTATCATCATGAAGTTATTATCGAGTCATCATCATGCAGTGATAATCGAGCCATCATCATGCAGTGATTATCGAGCCATCATCATGCAGTGATTATCGAGCCATCATTACGAAGTTATAATCGAGCTATCATCATGCAGTTATTATCGAGCCATCATCATGCAGTCATTATCGAGCCATCGCCATCATGCAGTTATTATCGAGCCATTATCATGTAGTTATTATCGAGCCATCATCATGCAGTTATAATCGAGCTATCATCATGCAGTGATTATCGAGCCATCATCGTGCAGTGATTATTGAGCCATCATGCAGTGATTATCGGACCATCATCATACAGTGATTATCGAGCCATCATTACGAAGTTATTATCGAGCTATCATCATGCAGTGATTATCGAGCCATCATCATGCAGTTATTATCGAGCCATCGTCATGCCGTTATTATCGAGCCATCATCATGCAGTGATTATCGAGCCATCATCATGCAGTTATTATCGAGTCATCATCATGCAGGTATTATCGAGCCATCCTTCTGCAGTTATTATCGAGCCATCATCATGCAGTGATTATCAAGCCATCATCATGCAGTGATTATCGAGCCATCATAATGCAGTTATTATCGAACCGTCATCCTGCAGTTATTATCGAGCCATCATCATGCAGGTATTATCGAGCTATCATCATGCAGCTATTATCGAGCCATCATCGTGCAGTGATTATCGAACCATCATCATGCAGTGATTATCGAGCCATCGCCATCATCATGCAGTTATTATCGAGCCATCGCCATCATCATGCAGTTATTATCGAGTCATCATCATGCAGTTATTATCGAGCCATCATCATGCAGTGATTATCGAGCCATCATCATGCAGTGATTATCGAGCCATCATCATGCAGTTATTAACGAGTCATCATCATGCAGTTATTATCGAGCCATCATCATGCAGTTATTATAGGAATTTGTGAGTTAACGCTCCCGTGCCAAATAATAACTGTACAGGCTGGTCCTTAGTTTGTGCAGGGACCTTGAGCCGCACGCTTGCTTGCATTGTTTGTAATAATTTAATTTTAAAAAAGTTTAAACTCGGGAAAGCCGGTCAAGAGGCCTCTAAAATTTACTCTCTGGCCCTGGCGCGAACCAAGGGGCTGATGGGGAGTAGAAAGAAATTCCATTTAGGAGGGACCAACATCCCCTCCAGAGCACCAAAGACCAAGATTCCAACGGCCAAGAACATCAGCCTTGCCAAGATGACCAGCGCCACCTCGACGAATACAACCGGAGGGACAGCCGCATCGACGAGTTGACCAAGAACGTCCAGGAAATATTGAATCTGCCGAGCCAAGCGACCGGCCTCTCTGAACAGAAAGCAGAAATTTTCGCAGCAAAACCTAGCACAATTGACGACCGTCTCACGAGACTCGAGGGTCCTGTCAAGATCATTTTCCTCCATATCCACGAACTAGTAAGAAAACAAACCGACTAAAGAACCCGCAACTTTCACAAGTGCCTCCACCTCAACGTCTGACGACAACTTCGACAACTCTTTACCCCACCAAAATCCCAACAGAGCTCCAAGGGCTGCAAGGAGGAGGCAATGCACGCCATTCAATGAACACAACTTGTTCAACAATAGTCTTACCTCTCCAGAACACCTGAAGATCACTTTCGACGCCAACGACAGACCGGATATTTGTCCATACACTCTGCGAAAAGAGCTGAGCTTTTTCACTGGCCGCCCAGTCCAGAACGTCGCCACCAGCGACGACGAATGCTTTGCCATCAGAATAGACACAAAACTTCAAAGTGACACGATTCTTTCCAAAAACAGACTCTGTGGAAAGCCATGCAAAATAGAGCCACACCCGAATTTCTCTACAAGTTCAGGTTTGATCTATGTTGAAGATATTCCGAAGGGGGAAATCAATGAGTACATCACTGGACTCGTTCAATACGAGGACTGCGTTGTCGAAGCAAAGGTCGCACCGAAGATCACACCAAGGAGAGAGACTACCGCAGCCTTAATACTAAAATTCAACTGCCCTACTCCACCAAACTATCTGGACATTCCCTTCGGCGCCACCAAAACCAAGGTTACACCATTTGAGAGACGTCCGATGCGATGTTATAAATGCCAGAAATACGGACACTCGAGAGGAAACTGTAACGGTAAGCAAGAATGCTCCTACTGCTCCCAAGACGATCACGACAAACGGGAAGATCCCCAGTCATGCCAATCTGAAGAGCAGCACTGTTTTTATTGCAAAGTAGACTGACATTCCACCGGACACAGAGACTGCCCAGAAGAGGAGAAGGAGAGAGCGATCCTCCAATACCAGATAGATCACGGAGTCGACGACGAGAGGCTGTCGTCTCGATGCGCTCTTCCCAGAATGACCCTCCTACTCGGGAGAGAAGATCGGCACCATTTCGCACCCACTTCCTAATCACGTTCAACAAAAGTGGTGCAAGCAAAGTTGCCTTTTCAACTAGTCCATTTATAATGATGAAGTCACTCACCGAACAACTAGGAGAAAAATCGAATGAAATACAACGACAGGGAAAGAAATATCTGGCCTACGTCACAGAACGTGAGCAAAGTTACGCTGTACAAAAGATTACCCACATAAACATACTCAAAGTTACAGTAGGAATGCATCCGTCCTTCAACGATAGCAAACGGATTATGTACACCTCCCGTTACACGCCTGCAACAGACCTCAGAGCTTTCGCTGAAGATCTAGCTGAAGACTACAGAGTTACCGAAGTCCGTCAAGCAACATGGATAAAATCACGTAACGCAAGTTCTACTGCATACCAAATTACCTTCCCGGGACACGACGCACCAGAATTCGAAGCAATCCCGGGTGAACAAGAAAGAACCAAAACTTACCCAGTAGCAACATGTCCCCCAATGTGCAAAAAATGCCTTGAATATGTCCACGTCATCGCATACTGTCAGCCACACACACCCCAACGTTGCAAGAAATGTGCCGGCGATCACGACAGAAGAGACTGCACAGTCCGCCACCCTAAATGCTACCAATGCTCTCGCTTCCATGAGGCAGGCGACCGCGACTGTCCAGTACACATGGACCAAAAAGAAATAACTATCACACAAAACGAACGCAGAGCTACACGGAAACAAGCTATCCAAATCTGGAAAGACGAAACCCCAAACCTTCTCAATTATGCCAAAGAAATCAAATCGACAAGCCAACCAAACTCCACCGACGACATCCACACATCATCAGAACAACATCGTAACAAGACCTCAACACTCCTACCTGGTTGCAGGGCTTCCTCACCCAGCCCAGCGACCGGCACCGCATCAGAGACGCACAGTTCTAGAAATGATTTAAGCAAAGATCTGGAGGACGACGAGATGGATGCGTCCCCCGCAGTCGACCACACAGCAAGGCTCCCTACTATAAAAAACAAAAAGGCAGAGATGAAGAAACCTCCGGTATCCAGGCGACACTGAGCAAAAAGATCAGTAACAACACTCAAATAACGGCACGCCAGGACCAAAACCCAGAATTACCTCCACATGTCTCCATTCGTAGAAAACCACAGCAAGGAACAAGATCCCCCGTTAACAAACCCGACTCACAAACACACCATCAGCGAGAACGATCACAATCAGAGCTCATACGCGAAACCTCCGCACAACCAGTCATATTACCTAGCCCAAATACCTCTCACTCCGCACAACCACCCACACAGATAAAAAAGGCTACCACAGAAGAAGAGCACGCTCGCTCACAAAGCAAACAGAGAGCACACACCTTTGTTTTCCCACAAGAGTACTCGCAGCCGCGACCGCAGCAACCACAGCAGACCACCTTCCACCGAAGGCAGACACTCCCGTGAACACTTCCAGCCCGGAACCCCTGGTCAAACTCATAAAGCACGCGCACCACAAAAGCTCCAGCAAATCACGCGACCACTCAAGATCATCAAGGTCAGAGTGCGAACAGCCTTCAAAATAAACACCAAAATACTCCAGTGGAACTGCCAGGGACTCGGAAACGAGAAAGACGAATTACTATTCTCAATCGCCTCTCGTACATCTTTGGTGATTGGCCTCCAGGAGATCAAACTCCGAGAGGCCGCCACCCTCAGAATCCCTCAATATATCGTACATCGCCGCGAAGGCCACAACAACGTGACTGCTCATGGCGAAGTGGCACTTATGATCCACTAAAGTGTACCTCACCTCCGCCTTCCCCTGAGGACAGAACTCCAAGCTATCGCCGTAAAGATATGCTTCTCAAGGCCAATAACAGTGGTATCCATCTACTCATCAAGAAGCCATGACCTCTCGGAAGCACTAAAGACCGAACTGCTAAACCAACAGCTACCATGAAACATGGGGATGCATGAGAACAGACCCATGGGAGTGATAATAGCTAACACCATAAACACTCCCAACCTGGTTCTTCTCAACGACGGACAACCCCCCCCGAATCACCCCCGAAAGGGAAACTGCCATCGATTTATCCATATGCTCCCCCACTCTGGCACCCCAACTCGTTTGGGGAGTTCTGCCTTCAACACACGACAGCGATCATAACACCAGTCATCATATCGCTTCTCACCAACCAACCTAGAAACCCTGTCCCACAAGAACTTCGATTCAACTACCGGAAAGCCAGCTGGATGGAATACTCCGCGCACATCGCGTGGAGTGATATGGACAACATCCCCGAAACCACGTCTGAACACGAAATCGTCGCCCAACTATACAAAAAGTTTGAAGCCGCAGCCGAGGCAAGCATTCCCCAATATACCCCTTCAACCTTCTTTCCGAAACCATGGTGGTGCCGAGAGGTGCAAGAAGCAAGAGATAAGCGAGAAAAGCTATACCATGCCTACCG
>SDVV010045195.1:0-10088 GCA_016164225.1 Gammarus roeselii
CGTTTAAATTCATCTCTACGAGTGATGGGATGCCTTTTGTATCTACGGTACAGTCTGTCCTTCTCTTTTTGTGAGGCAAGTAAACCAGGTGTCATCCACGGATTCTTAGCTTGTTTGTAGCTGAGCTCTTTAGTTGTAAGCGGAAATTGCACCTCGAACAGTTCAATTAATATACTATGGAACTGCGTGAAAGCATCGTTTGAATTTACTGTGGATAGTATCTCATTAAAGTCGTACGCTCCCAGCGCCTCTTTAAAGCTTTGAATGTTACGGTCGCTATATTTACGATAGGTAATTATAGTCGGATTACTGGGTTCGTGAGAATTTGTTTTTTGAATGAAAATTGGGTAATGGTCGGTGACATCGGAAATGATCACAGCAGCACGTGTTACACTATTAACATCGTTGGTGAAAATGTTATCTATTAATGTTGCGGATCCAACAGCTGTACGCGTAGGCTTAGTAATTAATGGGTACAGACCATGTGAAAGGAAATTATTACAATAGTCAGCAACTAAATTCGATCTATGATACTGAAGCAGATTTACGTTGAAATCACCCATAATAAACACTTTATTATAGGCTACGTCGATGCCACTGATAATTTCATTCATCTCCAGCGAGAAACTTTCTACCGATATTTCAGAGGCTCTACGGTAAACCATACCAATTGTATCAACTTCGTTATCACAATAAATGTCGACAAAAAGAGTCTCAATTCCTGGCCTGATGAAAGAGAGTTCAGGTCTCGGTACAACAGTTAGCCTGTTTTTTATAAATAAACAAACGCCTCCCTTATTACTCATATTATTGTTTGTATACAAATTGTAACCCGATAAATTATATAAGTCCTGTAATTCATTTGTCAATTTGGTTTCACAGAGCCCTAGCACAGTAGGTGCAAAATGGTCTGTTATATTGATTTGAAGGCTAAGAAAGTTCTCTTTGAAGGAAAGATTTTCAATCGAAAACCTGTAGCCTGCAAAGAAGATTGAACATTTTGTTCATTGGTATGAAACGTTTTTTGCTCAGAAAGGGAATTGGGGCAAAATAGTTTAGGATGGAAAGTTGATAGCATCAAATTATTCAGGATAGAAACTATTTACGAAGGTTTTTTTTTCGACGGATCTCAGCCGGAAAATGTTTTGGGCGGAATCTGTTTAGAACGGAAAGTGTTTACGCTGGAAATTATTTTATTTGGGTATATGGACGATGAAAAAAAAAATATACTTCTTTCTTGTAAGGTTAGGTTAGGTTAGGTTAGGTTCGGTCAGGTTAGGTTACAGCTAAAAATATACCATCCAACGACAATTTCCAGGGAAATAAATTCCATCGTAGATTTTTTTGTCCTAAACACTTTTCGTTCAAAACCATTGTTGGGCCAAACTATTCGATCATATACATAACGGTGTCAGATGATTTGGGGTAGTTTCCAGCAAGGATTCTTTCCATTGTAACATTTTCGAGGCAAAATAATTCCAGCGTAAACACTTTCGGTCCTAATAAATTCCGTGCTTTACACTTTCGGTTCTAAAAAAATTATTTGAAAATACGTCCTAGCGTGCTGAAATTCGATGGTAAAGTTTTCCGTCGTATCAACATTCCATCCTATATTCGTCCAAGGTAAGATATTCGCTGGTAATAGCTTTCCAGCCTAAACACATTCTGTTCAAAACTTTCCAGCCTCAACACTTTCGAGGTTGAATATTTCCGTCGGAAACATGCCACCCCAAACATACAATCTCTATCCTGGAATATCGGAAGCCAAACGCGACAAGACCATATTACTGGTTTCAATAGTACATTATATTAGTACTCGGTTATATATAGGTAGCAATCGAATTCCGTGTTATAGCGGCTCCGAATATAATAAATAGGTGAGATTGTCTTAAGTTACGGATAATTTGAAAACCCGTAATGTTAGGGAAAACATTCTACGGGTTATTTCTTACGAAATCAATCGTTCTCAATGTAGTTAGTTGATTGAAATCTTTGTAAACAAACTATCAGATGGAAAGTCAATACTGTGACAGAGTGGTAGTATATGCAATTGACATAACATTCTACGGATACGATTATGACTAGGATTTAAAAATCTAAGGTTCATTTAGTCGGTTGTAGCATACACGTGTTTACATAAGTTCAGAGGTAGACTAATACACTATATTTTTGTTGCCAGAGAGGACAAAGCATTGGCTGTCACTGGTGTTTACAATATTAGACTGAATGCTGTTGAAATATCGGAGTTTTGTCTATAGCCTGTGATTTGATATTAATCTGTTGTCCGGAAGTAATTGAACCGTTATTGATAATATGATAATGCTTGAATAATAACATCCCTTGATTTGTGACGGATAATGTTTATTCTCTGCAGGCACACATGCATGTGATGCCGCGCTCATTTTCGACACAAGTCTAGACTTGGAGTGTCTGCTTGTCGTAACCAAACTTCGACAGTCCAAAATAACCAAGTTTCGTCGTGAAGTTAAAATTTTCATGCCTATTAAATCATCTCGTTCACGGTGTTCTATTTAATACATTGACAAATGAATGGTCTAAAATACAGTTATCTTCTCTACTCGGACAACCTTATTTTGGAATGATTGGGTTGTTATGATCTCAATTGCGGATTCTATAATAATTTGTTCACTATGGGTTCAATTGCTGTTTCTAGAACAATTAGGTTAGTATGGGCTCGATTGAGAATTTTAATCTCTTTAAAAACATTCGGTAGAAAGTTTATGTGCCGTTATCAAGTTGCGGCGGCAACATCTGTGTGGAGCTTGGTTGAATTTGTTTCACTCCAGACAAAAGAGGAAGGGATGACTAATCGTTGTAGAAGGCATAGTGTACTTTTTAATGCAAGCGGTCACATTAAAGTGCCACTTTTGTCTCGTGCTCATCCCAATGATACCACGGTCAGTAAACAGAAGATATTATTGCCAAATAAATGACCTATTGTGTTCGTGGTTTCAGATCAAAACTAGCATCATCGGTCGAGCCTCAATTAGGCTGCGGACGCATTAGCCGAAAGACGGAATGGCAGCTGCTAAAGTCTGTTCTGATGCTCCTTAACTTCAATAAAGTAGTTATTTCGCTACGAGTTGCCAAACCGCCAGTCTTTGGTCGCTGTGAAATTCACGCATTTCCTTATTGTTTCTAACAATGTTTTCCTAACATGATTAGCATGTCCAGCCATTTTTGTACATACGTACAGGAAAGTCAATCAAACATAATGGTGTTAAACAGGCGGTAAACCTTTAACTAATCTGGATCAATGAGAGCTTGTACAAATACGTGAAGGCTCGTCTAGTTCCTTTCATGTAATGAGGTATATCCACAATGTTGATATTTATTAGTCCTCATAATCAGTAGGGCTGATATTATTTCTCTTCTCAACATTCAACAGCAAATTCGTTTTATTTTTCTCTCCTATTCTGTCTCAATAAATGTTCCAGCTAATTTAATGATCAAATAATCTCTTAAATTTATTTATAACATTCATTTGGGAACAATCAAGCAAATTTGTTTTATAAAAAAATTTCTTGCTCCACCCCATGCAGGGCGGTTATGATTCCCTTGAGGTTCATCTAGAGCAATGACCAGATGAGAATTAGGGAAATGAGAATAACAAAGTGTGACAATAATCGACCCAGCCAAACAGCTTGTTTCGGGCAGGACCAAAAAGAGTGAAACATCATATGTGTGGCGAATTGTACAGTTCTCATGCACACATACGGAAGCGGTGTGTATTGTGAAGTTATTCATTACCCTCTTTAGAGGCATGGTGATGAACATATGTGACTTTTCTTTTAATGGTCACCATTTGTCTTAGTATTCACCTGTTCATTGATTGATTATAAATATTTCACGTTGTTATTTGACTTGGGAAGGTCCTAAACATTGCTCACGATTCTGTTCACACGTCGGCCAATATCAACACGAAAGTAGTGGGGATATCACCCCGGGCCATTATTAACATGAAGGTAGTGGAGATATCACCCCGATCAATATTAACACGAAGGTAGTGAGGATATCACCCCGGCTAATATTGATACGAAGGTGGTGGGGATATCACCCCGGCAGATATTAACATGAGGGTACTGGGGATATCACCCCGGCCATTATTGACACGCAGGTAGTGGGGATATCATCCCGGCCAATATTAACACGAAAGTAGTGGGGATATCACCCCGGCCAATATTAACACGAAAGCAGTGGGGATACCACCAATTTATGATCTTGTATTCATACAATTATTAATTTTACCTTGAAGTTTAAAATCTATATTGGGAACTGTGTATTTATTTGAAATATTATAGCATAAATTTCCAAATGGAGTCATGTTGTTTTTAGTTTTTTTTCCGTATGTCTTTCTATATTGCGTTTGTATTTTCGAATTCATAAAAATGAAAATTGCTGCCATGATCTTCTTGACTGAATGCAATGTGCATTCTGCCAATCTGTTAATGTAAGCAGACACTTTAACATTCATGTAAAATATAGTCCTTATCTGATTCATTTAACAGCCGGGAGTTTCAAAATTTCAATCAGATGAGAAACCGGCTGTTGATTCTCGATTTTATTTCTCAGGTATTCATGTGTCATAGAAACTGGGAAAATAATCTATTCGCCCTTGAACGGCATTCAAATAGGAGGCCTTTTTTGCATTTAACTTGTCTCTCCGCAAAGGACACATTAACGTCGGATATTGGAAATAAATTATTTGCAAATAGAAATCGTTTAGAACGTCGGGAAAATTGAATATTTTATTGCGACCCGTACTATTATCTCTGTCTGTGTCGAGAAAACATGATAACCATAAATCGGTCCTAACCTACTAGAAGCACACTTTCTATCGGTGAGTTCGACGTCGTTGTTTAGTCATCTGAACACTCAGAATACCATCCGTTTTGCTTGTATGCAAATTTGGAAGCAACAATCTTCTAACAAAACTTTATTCATCGAACATGGGGAGAAGTATGAGGAAAAGGGGAGGGGTATGAGAGGAGAAGGGGAGGGAGAAAACATCCAGGCTTCCTTTAGTGCAGCGAACCAAAGAACGGGCGATGCGCTGTTCCAATAAATTTAGAAACTTCTTGAAAGGAATGAATTTTGGGGTCGATTTGGGAAAATGGAAGCTTTTTATGTAATGGCTTTGGGCAACATGAATCTGTAAGCGGGTTCAGGCGGCAAAAAATAAATAAACGTTTATAACGGAAGTTAGTAGCAGGAAATGTAAGTATATAATAATGTGTTTAATTCTAATACGACATATAGTACAGTTTCAGTGCTGGTGAATAATACGCAGGATAGAAAATTTTCTTAATGCACGTCATCTTCTTGAATGAGTAAAGATCTCGACACTCATGGAGTTCTCGATGGCATACATTGACCTAGGTACTCAAGTCCGCTAACTTAACGCATAAGAGTTCTATACTGAACATTTTTATTTAAAATTTCGCGAGACACAATTATCAATTTGGATTTAGTGACATTTTTTTTTTTTTTTTGAGGGATAACTATTTCCTTTTGTCTTTGCCAACTAATTTCAGTTGCGATTTGAACCTGAAATAAGTTTTCCATTTCTTTTATTCAATGTAACTTAAACTAATTGTTGGATAGCGGGTTCGACAGAAAACATGGAAATGTGTTCATTAGGAATAACGAGGGACCGAAGAGAAGCAAGCTTGCCTGTCTTCCAATAGTCACTTAATCAGGGACAGTTTCTTACGATATTGTGGTCCGATATATCTTCACTTCAGATATATCTAAATATTTCGTTGCCTATGTTCAGCAAATTGAGTTCAGACTAAAATGAAACTTTGTTTACAAGTTTTAAAATACCGATACGGTATTTTATTGGCTTCTTCTGGTTTCCCTGTGGCCGAGGTTAAGAATGCTACTAGGCATGCAAACGAGGAGAATAGAGGCATCACGCGTCCCTGAACCCTATTGTTAGGGTCACTAAATGTGCATTGTTGTGGTACGGATGGAGCAAAAAGGACAGAAATTGGTGAGATGGTGTGAGGAGGAAGTTCTATGTGTAGGCGATGAGTGAGAGGAAGTGGAAGAGTAGGGGCGAAGGTCAGTTTGGTGTGGGAAATGTAAGAAATCAGGCAGGGAGGAAGGCCAGGCGGTACGGATTAGAAGAAACTGCCCTCAAGCTAGAGGGAAGGTTAAGTTACGTATAGATAGATGGACGTTTGTTAGTGGTGCAAACTAGGTAGCAAGAGAAGTAAGAAGTAGCCGTATATTTGGGCTTGTCTGAGTGAGTGTATTACAAGATTTCGAGATCAGTCCAACGAGGTGGTATTTCAGGCCCTAAACACAAGAGTTGAAGATGTGGTGGTGGAGAATGTGGTGGGGAGGCACGCCGTTCCAGGTTAAATTGACAGAGGAGAGAACCTGATATATCTGTGAATGGAAAGATTGCTGGAGGCTGGAATCAGCTTGTTCGAGAGGCGAGATATCCACAAGTACACATGGTTATAGATGGCCCATGGGGTAGTGATGGTAAGAACGACGAGGGATTTGTGTGGATTTCGATGAGATTGGTGAGAGGCTGTTGGTGACTGTTGGATGTGCCACACATAGAGAAACCCAGAAAAATAATTGTATACCGTATAATGCTTGATAGACCAGTTACAAGCGATGGAGATGGAGGTCAACGATAGACTTGGCGAATCAACTATCCTGGCGTTCTCAACTGAGGAGATGGATTATACGAATAGATGTTTTAGTTTGGTGCTACCTCAAGTAGGTGGTTCCAATTATTCAGTCTATGCTCCAGTGAATACAACTTTCTGAATAGGAATAACCTGATGCCTTGCAAAGTAAGCAAAGGGACTTAGAGTGGTTGATCACGCGATTGAGACAGATCGTCGGTAACTAAGCTTCTGTTCCGATGAAAAATTGTTTGCTCTATTCCTAAAATGCAGTATGTGCTCAAACCATCACACCCCCAATCAACATAAAGAGTGTCTGAACAGTTCCAGCTATTCTAGTCTTCACCTCTTCAACGCATTCTGTGAGTGACATAGTCGAAAGGATTAGCGTGAGTGAAAAATTAATCTGAGTGAATGAGTTTTGACGACGTGACTCTGAATCGCTTACACGCTATTCTCGTCTCGCTGAGAAACGGATTGTCGTAAATGGCTGAGAGACCGAAAGTTTGGACGTCGCAGAGGTAAACCATTGGAAGCTGTCAGGTCCTGTTGCTGGCACTGCTCTCGAACCTCACTCCCTACCCCTTCTGCGGATTCGGGTCCTAAATCATTAGCCCTTAAAGGTTAAGATTTGGTATGCGTATGAGCGCGTGAGAAGAGTGTGAGGTGTGTCTTGCCCATGACCACCCCTTTTGGGAGATTAAGCCTTGTGTCTATATGTTTATGTTCCCATGTATGTATTTCTCTTTCTGTATCTATTTCTGTTTCTGCATCTGTATCTCCATCTGCATCTGTTTATCACAAAATAATAGAATCGATATAAAGTTTTTTGGAACGTCAATCGTAATGAGTTGTAAGTGCACAATATTTGCTTCATAGTACTGGAAAGGTGAGCAGGGGGATGGAACGGGAGTATGAATTCATGATCATACGTTGAAAACATGCAACGCACGACTCTGAACAAATAGGAATAAGATAAACCTTTTTCCTCAACCCCTTCAGACACTTTCTTATGTTCATTTGTGTAACGAAATGGGATTACTAGGGAATGATGATGTTAGTTTAATCTCAATTAAAATTAGTGTTCTGTTTCACGGCTTTGGGAATAATGAGAGGACCTCTGGCGATGGATTAACGGAAACTGAGGTAAAAATAGGGTAAAAATGTTTCTAAATGCTGTTTCGTGCCTCAGAAAGAGCGCAGACTGCCCGAAATTGAGGAGAAATATGAAAGTATTACGGGGCCATCAACGATAAAGTTAACATTGCATCATGTGGGTAGTTATCATATAATTTTAGTGTAGCTTGGTATATCAATGATGAACTTACCTTCAAACATTGATGTTTCGGAAAATATTCATGATATTTCACTTGAAAAATCATTATTCAATTTATATTTTATATTAATCGTCTCGCTCAGAAATCTCACTATCAGGTGTCACCCAACCGTGCTCATCCCACAATTTCACTATCAGGTGTCACCCAGCCGTGCTCATCCCACAATCAGGTGTCACTCAACCGTGCTCATCCCACAATCTCACTATCAGGTGTCACCCAACCGTGCTCATCGAACAATCTCACTATCAGGTGTCACCCAACCGTGCTCATCGAACAATCTCATTATTAGGTGTCACCTAACCGTGCTCATTCCACAATCTTACTATCAGGTGTCACTCAAACGTGCTCATCCCTCAATATCACTTCTCTCTATTTGAACAAGTTTGGTTTCTTTTCGAAGAGACCTTTTTACTGATTTCCAATTGTGCCTTTGGTTCTTGCTTTTTGTTTCCCGTTTCCATCATCTGTTGCCCAGTTCAAACAAAATGTATATATACTCATAACATGCAGATGCCCGTATGAGATCCTATGCATGGATGACAAAGAAAGCATTTTAAAACACTTCATTATAAACATTCAGTAAGGGAACACTTTGTTTCCAGAAATGCGTTTAAAAAGAGCTGTGCTCTTTTCACCGCGAATTAACTCTGGTTCATGAATAATGCTTCAATTTATATAATATGATACTGCCATTTTTTCTTTGAATCGTCAATGAGCAAATTCTTTTCACGTATGAAACATTTGCTATGAGACAAGTAGCTAATGCTTTGAAAGTTATTGTTCATAAATTCCGAGAGCAATTCCGAGAGCAATTTCGAGAGCATTTTACTTGAATAAATTTATAATAAGCTATATGACATCACCTCATATAAATGACAACTGTGCAGTGATAAGCGTATACTCGTAAGTTTACTGATTTGTGTTAACACTAACACAAAATACGGACGATAACTTCCACAAATATTTATTGGCTGCTATGCACGAAATAACAATTCAGATTATGAATGACACACGCACATGAATAATTTTCTTGATAACAATGAATGGGACGAGAAAGTTTCAACATTGATAATTATTGATAATTATTTAACTACAATACAGCACAAAACGTGTTATAATTCCACAAACTGTGTTAATTTTGACACTCTTTGACGGTGTTCGTACTGCCATTATTATTTGTGTTCTGAGTCTGTAGCGGCTTACGTATCTTATGCAATGGGGTCCGATGACAAATGCGAGGTCATGATCGGGTTGAAACAGTTCACCAATTCATTGTTTTTGGAATAACTGCAATAATATTCAGAGACGTGATGTGAAGGATATCAGATCCAATGAAAGGGAAAAAGAAGGCCGTTTCAGAGAATTGAGAGATGAATCGATTATTAATAATTTAACCAAAACCAATAATAACGAAACAAACATATTTATATTTCACGTAACCAAAAACTTCAGAAGACACGGAGGGCTTCGTACCAGTTTCCAGATCCCTTCTAACCCAGCGCTGGAATACCGTTTGGTGTTATGAACCTAAGGGCTATACAAACTCAATAAATGGGGCCTCAATGGCACCTTCCAAGAAGCCTTGCTCGAGGTAACTCGGTTTTGTAGAGTTAGCTTTGAATGGAACCAAATGTTAGCATGTGTTAGAGAGGTGGAACTTAAGGGAAGTCCCATAAGGAGAGGCTTATAGGCGCAGTAGGTAATAAGGAGGAACAGCGCTGAACCTCCTTGTTATAAGTCAGCTCTGAATGAAGGCAAAGGACTGCATGGAAGGCGGCTCGTAATACGGATGCGGGCCTGAGAGGCCTGTAAGTGAGGCTGGAGAGCCGTTCCAAGCAAGATGCTCTGTTTGACTACAAGCGTTGACATTGAGACGCTGTTGCACGGTGGAAATACTAAGTGAAAAGAGACAGTCGCGTATCCTGCCCATGCATGTCACCGTAACGGGTCGCTATCCCTGGCGCTAAATTCTTTTATAGCTAACGTCAGATCAACCCCTATCATCTCCGCCAACTGCCTTATCAGCCCCAAGTTGTTCCGACTACCTACCTACGGTACCATTTTTTAACAGCGAACATTCATA
>SDVV010045196.1:0-10088 GCA_016164225.1 Gammarus roeselii
CAATCAGAAATGATACAATGTTGGAGTACACAAGTTGGATGAATATACATCTGTTATAGAAAACAAAGCAAAATGTTAGCTTATAAGGCAATGATTGTTTCATCAAAAATGGTACGGTAGTAGTTAGAAATAAATCAATGAATTATATTAAAATCGAGTAAGCCGTTGTCAAGTTAGACGCTGCCTATCGTTCCTCGAAAAAACTGAGTTTGTATTTTAATTATCACTATCCTTTCACTCTATTTCCTTCTGAGGAGCCACAGTTTTCTATCCTATGAATGTAAGGATTTAACATTTACTAGGTATAATGACATGTATACCAATAACAGAAATATCAGAACGCACAGATGATATCCTACAGTAATACAGTAGTGAATGTTCTTGCACGGTTTTGGCGAACCGATTCTAAGGTCAATTACTATCATCCGCCACCAGAGGGTGTTACAAAGGTAAGCGGACACCCTGCGGGAGTTCCGCTCATAGAAACTGTCTGGTCTGTGCTATAATAGTGTATCTGTCTGTGGTTGGAGAAGATATGTACTTACATTCATATAATTTCTTTCGAATAAAATTCACCACTAAAACCTCACTATACAAGAGCATACTGAATTATTAGCACAAATCGAGATATTGTATCCATCGGATCTCCCTTGAGCTGCGGCGGGGTCGCTCAACAGACATTACGCTCGACTATAACCCATTGCAGGTGCATCAGAAAGCTTCCAACCAATTAGTATTTTGACACAACTACCTGTCTAGTCAGACACTGACACAACTACCTGCCTAGTCAGACACTGACACAACTACCTGTCTAGTCAGACACTGACACAACTACCTGTCTAGTCAGACACTGACACAACTACCTGTCTAGTCAGACACTGACACAACTACCTGTCTAGACAGGCACTGACACAACTCTGTCTAGTCAGACACTGACACAACTACCTGTCTTGTCAGACACTGACACAACTACCTGTCTAGTCAGACACTGACACAACTACCTGTCTAGTCAGACACTGACACAACCACCTGTCTAGTCAGACACTGACACAGCCACCTGTCTATTTAGACACTGACACAACCACCTGTCTAGTCAGACACTGACGCAACCACCTGTCTAGTCAGACACTGACACAACCACCTGTCTTGTCAGACACTGACACAACCACCTGTCTAGTCAGACACTGACACCCCCCCCTGTCTAGTCAGACACTGACACAACCCTGTCTAGTCAGACACTGACGCAACCACCTGTCTAGTCAGACACTGACACAACCACCTGTCTAGTCAGACACTGACACAACCACCTGTCTAGTCAGACACTGACACAACCACCTGTCTAGTCAGTCACTGACGCAACCACCTGTCTAGTCAGACACTGACACAACCACCTGTCTAGTCAGACACTGACACAACCACCTGTCTAGTCAGACACTGACACAACTACCTGTCTAGTCAGACACTGACACAACTACCTGTCTAGTCAGACACTGACACAACCACCTGTCTAGTCAGACACTGACACAACCACCTGTCTAGTCAGACACTGACACAACCCCCTGTCTAGTCAGACACTGATATGCGTCATAAAAACTTATAGCACCAACACGTGATTATAGTAACGAATAATGACTGTGACCACGGCCAGCATCAATACATCACACACCCGCACCCATGAACGTCACTCCCCGAAGCCTGTGTCCTGAAACTGTAAACAAACGTTGCTATTCACCAACACCAAATAAACAACAGCTGTATGAGCCCTGTTTGTTCCAACATATTCCTCTTCTAATTTCATCTGGTAACAGGCTGCTACTTACAGGGTAAAGAACGTTTCAACAACAAGTGAAGAACGTTTCAGATGGAACCTCGTCTTTAGTGAGAACCAACACAGAGCTTGTCATTTGAAGCCAACGCTGCTGTGCCAACCACGGCCCTTCTCCCCAACCTGATAATACGAGGAGGGCCATCCCTCACCCCAGCCCCTCACTCCTCCTCCAGAGGATTGCCTGCGGTCTGCTTATGAGGTGAGAGCGGCGAGGGGCGATATCTGATCGCCCTCTATGGAAGCCAGATCGCCCCTAGTCCAGAGCTATTACCAGCAGCAGTGACGGCAGTTAATGCTGCCATTAGGTGCAGGCGCTGACAGAGGGTAGAGCTGATACCAGTCGCAAAGAAAGGCCGCTGATCACGTGTTATTCAACGTTCGAACAGACTCCAGTGATTTCGGGGAAAATCGGCCTGTGGGTAAACAAGTCTCAACTTACCGTTCGATTCTGTACAGAAATTGAAACATACTATTTCCCGTAAAGCACCAAACCTAGTGGCAGTCTCAGTCTCTTAGACCCTTCCCCACCTCACTCTTGCTCCTTGGACTACCATTTCCATGGATTTCTACACCAATATTGTCCCCGTCATCGCATCACCACATCCACTACTGCAACATCACGTTCGCTACTTTATCACCACGTTCTTCTTGTCATCCCCGCTTCTTCTTCGTCATCACCACGTCCGCTACTTCATCATCGTGTCCGCTACTTTATCACCACGTTTTTTACTTCATCACCAAGTCCGTTACTTCATCATCACGTTCACTACTTCATCACCATGTCCGCTACTTCATCTTCCCGTTCACTACTTTATCACCGCGTGTTCAACCTCATCACCACGTCCGTTACTTAATCACCACGTCCGCTACTTCATCACCACGTCCACTATTTCATCACCACGTCCGCTACTTCATCACCACCTCCGCTACTTCATCACCACGTTCGCTACTTCATCACTACGTTCACAAATTCATCACCGTGTCTTCTACTTCATCACCACGTCCGCTACTTTATCGCCACGTCCGCTACTTCATCACCACATCCGCTACTTCATCAGCACTTCCGATACTTCATCACCACGCCAGCTACTTCATCACCACGTCCGCTACTTCATCACTACGTTCACTAATTCATCACCACGTCCACTACTTCATCACCACGTACACTACTTCATCACCACGTCCGTTACTTCATCATCACGTCCGCTACTTCATCACCCCGTTCACTACTTCATCACTACGTTTACTAATTCATCACTGCGTCCTTTACCTCATCACCACGTCCGCTACTTCATCACCACGTCCGCTATTTCATCATCACGTCCGTTACTTCATCACCACATCCGCTACTTCGTCACCACGTCCGTTACTTCATCACCGCATCCGCTACTTCATCACCACGTCCGCTACTTTATCACCACGTCCGCTTCTTTATCACCACGTCCGTTACCTCATCACTACGTTCACTAATTCATCACCGCGTCCTCTACTACATCACAACGTCCGCTACTTCATCACCACGTCAGCTACTTCACCACGTCGTCTTCGTCATCACCTCGTCCTTTTCGTCATCTCCATGTCCTCTCCGTCATCACCACGTCCTGTTCGTCATTATAACGTCCGATACTTCATCACCGCATTCACTACTGCATCACCATCAATTGCAAGTGTTAAAACCATATCACAAAAAATTTCTGTCTGTTCGTGAAACTTTGAAACGGTGACAAATTGTCTGTCGCTGCTTTAGGAGCATAAAATTGTTGGCCAACGTAAAGAAGTGTTAGTTGTAATTGTCCGTGTTCAGGGTGGCACGAATGACAATTTCCGTTCATCACTTATATTCATTCGAACTGGTTTATGAACAATTATTTTACATAATTTGTGAACATTACCATATACTATACGAGAATATCAAGCATCCTGCCGTGAGTTCAAGTACCAAGCATCCTGCCGTGAGTTCAAGTACCAAGCATCCTGCCGTGAGTTCAAGTATTAAGCATCCTGCCGTGAGTTCAAGTAGCAAGCATCCTGCCGTGAGTTCAAGTATCAAGCATCCTGCCGTGAGTTCAAGTACCAAGTATCCTGCCGTGAGTTTAACTATCAAGTATCCTTCCGTGAGTTCAAGTATCAAGAATCCTGCCGTGAGTTCAAGTATCAAGCATCCTGCCGTGAGTTCAAGTGTCAAGCATCCTGCCGTGAGATCAAGTATCAAGCATCCTGCCGTGAGTTCAAGTATCAAGTATCCTGCCGTGAGTTCAAGTATCAAGCATCCTGTCGTGAGTTCAAGTACCAAGCATCCTGCCGTGAGTTCAAGTACCAAGAATTCTGCCGTGAGTTCAAGTATGGAGCATCCTGCCGTGAGTTCAAGTACCAAGAATTCTGCCGTGAGTTCAAGTACCAAGAATCTTGCCGTGAGTTCAAGTATGGAGTATCCTGCCGTGAGTTCAAGTACCAAGAATCTTGCCGTGAGTTCAAGTATCAAGAAACCTGCAGTAAGTTCAAGTACCAAGCATCCTGCCGTGAGTATAAGTTCATGTCGCTGAGGGATTCAGTTGAGATTTTTTTTTGTATCGCCTCCATCGAAATTACTTGCGATTTCAACATTGATTTTTTTTTCCTGGCCGTTTCTAGGCATCGGGTCCGCCATGCGGCCGCTCTCGACCCCAGCACGGACCATACAGGTTGGCATATGTATTCGTCCCCCAAAGAAACTGCCGGTTGATGTATTTTCTCTTGCCTCTGTACAATTTATCGTGAGTGAATCTATTATACAAATTATATGAACCGAAACTGAGATTTATCGAATTGACGTTTCGCTTTTCCCGAAGGTTTTATTTGAATAAATAAAATTTGAGGTTCCAAAAATGCAACGGGAGGACGTTCAGATGGAGAAACTAAAGAACCCCTTGTTTATTCGCCGTCAAGTTGCCAGCGTATCAGTGTTGCAGATAACTGCATTCATATCCAGAAATTTACGTCATAAAAATAATATGCGTAGGCCCTCTACATTCAGTGATCCAGTCACTGCCATGGTGTGTGTGTGTGTGGTGGGGGAGGAGGGGCAACACTGCTGTGGTGCGGGGGGCCATCACTGCTGCGGCGGGGGGTTAACATTTCCGCGACGGGGGGGGGGAGTCAACACTGCTGCGGTGGGGGGGTTAACACTGCCGCAATGTGGGAGTTAACATTGCTGCGGCGTTGTGGGTTGAAACTGCCGCGGTGTGCGGGTTAACACTGCCGCAGTGTGGTGGGTAAACACTGCTGCTGGGTGGAGGTTTACCCTACCGCAGTGTGGGGGTTAACCCTGCCGCGGTGCGGGGGTTAACACTGCCGCGGTGTGGTGGTTACCACTGCCGCGGTGTGGGGGTTAACACTGCTGCGGTGTGGGGATTAACCCTGCCGCGGTGTAGGGGTTAACACTGCCGCGGTGTCGCGGTTGACATTGCTGCGGTGTGAGAGTTGACACTGCCGCGGTGTGGGAGATTAACACTGTGGTGGTGTGGGGGTTAATACTCCAGGGGTGTGGGGGCTAATACTGCCGCTGCGTGGGGGTTAATACTGCCGGGGTGTGGGGTTTATTACTGCCACGGGGTGAGGGTAAATACTGCCACGGTGTGGAAGATTAACACTGCCCCTGTGTTGGGGTAATACTGCCACGGTGTGGAAGATTAACACTGCCCCTGTGTTGGGGTAATACTGCCGCGGTGTGGAAGTTAATTAACTAATCGTGTTTGCTCCTATTTACCGAAGCAGATTGACATATTCGCTAAAAAGCTCTTGATATGGTGCATACAATAAACACACTGCTGGGACAACTAACGTCTCACTCTAATTACTTATTGTTATTAGCGTTTATCAGCGGCTGGCAGACAGGTTTGAAATGGATGAAATATCTTCATTTGCACTTCTAATCTGAACAGTGAGTAATGCATGGATAGGAACATTCGGGTGGCACGTAGCTACAGTTGCCAGTGTACCCTCTCATCGCCAGGTGCCACTGTCAATGCGTGTCGTATGAGTTACCACTACACCGGCCGTGGGGCGCCCTTTACCACCACACCGGCCGTGGGGCGCCTTTTACCACTACACCGGCTGTGGGGCGCCTTTTACCACTACACCGGCTGTGGGGCGCCCTTTACCACCACGCCGACTGTGGGGCGCCCGTTACCAGCACTCCGGCTGTGGGGCGCCCTGTACCATCACACAGGCTGTGAGGCGCCCGTTACCACCACACCGGCTGTGGGGCGCCCTTGACCACCACACCGGCTGTGGGGCGCCCTTTACCACCACACCGGCCGTGTGGCACCTCTTACCCCCACACCGGCTGAGGGGCACCCTTTACCGTCACACCGGCTGTGGGGCGCCCATTACCACCAAACCGGCTGTGGGGCGCCCTTTACCACCACACCGGCTATTGAGTGCGCCTTTTACCACCACAGCAGCTGTGGGGGGCCCTTTACCACCACACCGGCTACCACCACACCGGCTGTGAGGCGCCCTTTACCACCACACCGGCTGTGGGGAGCCCTTTACCACCACACCGGCTGTGGGGAGCCCTTCACCACCACACAGGCTGTGAGGCGCCCTTTACCACCACACCGGTGGTGGGGAGCCCTAAACCACCACACCGGCTGTGGGGCGCCCTTTACCACCACACCGGCAGTGGGGAGCCCTTTACCACCACACTGGTTGTGAGGCGTCCTTTCGCGGTCACGCATTTGGCCAAATTTTGTTGACCGAGATTTTTTTCCGAAGGTAATTTCATGTCATATTGTTTTTGGTCATTAAACTTTGAAGTTTTTGTCTACAGTTCAGCACAAATTGATCGCAGGTCGAGTGTATTGTTTATTACGAGTGTATTTATTTCCGCAACGAAGCAATTTAAAAAGTACAGTTGTGTCAAAACATTATAAGTCACATCAGTCCTCATGTCGGTATAGGCATCATAATTTCAGAGCGACGTCATTAAATTGTGGGATGTTACTAGCCCTGACTTCTTACTTTTACTTCTAACATGGCAAGCATATGTACAAGCTATGCGTGTCAGCGGGGCAGGGAGGCAGCTCAATGTAGACTGAAGGAGCGAAAACGGCATCCGCGGGAAGGAAAGAAACATTTTTTTTATTCATACACAAATGGCATTGTATTATTTTTCTTGCACCCAAAATCGATACATAAATATATACATTTCAAAATTAGGTATAATGGTAAACAAAGACCATTGAATCAAATTCAGTAGCCTTATTGGGCTTATTGAAGCGAGTAACTGAGAAAAAGAACTGATAATGAACGGTAACGTGCTTCTTGCTCCGATAGCTGAACAAGCATGAATGCACAATATTTCTGGAACATGTCACAACCAAAGAAGTATCTAAGTAAAAAAAAAGTAACTTAAAAAATACATATAATTATTCATCAATAAAGAGCATTGCATTTTTTTCATTTGGAATCTACACAGAAATGTACACAGATCAAAATCACGTATTATGAAACAAAATAGACATGAAATCAGCTAAGATATCCAGATAGAGGTCATCACAACATGTAAGTGTAAAAAATTGAACCGTGTATGAACGGTAGCGAGCATCTGAAAGAACGGATGAATGAATGAATGAATACCTCTAAAATATCACAATCGGAGTGGTATTTTATAGGTACCCTAACACTATACATATATGCACAAAATAAAGCAGGAACACATACATGTACATGATTATTTAAGATCAAAAAAGCAGATTTATTAACAATATTGAAGGCATCAGAAATTGTAACTTAGTGAAAGGGACCGTGTGTGAACTGTAAGGTCCATCTTACTTTTATTGCTAAGGGTAAGTAAAGCGTTTATCACATCGGGTAATCAAATAAATGGAACCGTGAATAAACGGTGAAGACATGAAACCAATTCAAAACTATGCTCTGCAACAAAATAAGGCTGCTCCAGTTACCAGCCAGTCTATTATTCATTCCATTTGAAAATGAGAGATTCCTCAATTCTGATACGAGCCAAAATGATTTTTATTCAGTTAAAGAAACACCTCGTATTGCGCCACTTGAATGCTGTTCTACATGCATCGTGCATAGAACGACTTCGACGGATCTATAATATATTATGTGAAGTGCTCATTCTAAAATAGGCGATTGGAAAATATACTATGTCAGTCGGAAACCAGACTAGACCTGTCGCATAGTAAATAAATGACATGTTCTCCCATTACACGAGGGACGGTTTTCTCAAACAGCTTCTCGTAGAAAACGTTGTTTAGTTGAATCGGAAACTGCTCTATCTGCTGTCAGTTGACTTCAAATAGGATGGGTGTCACGGCCAGGATTCATTTCACACAACGCAAGCATAATACTCGCAAGGCATCCTAACTTGAGGCCGCTCTAATCGAAAAACAAGTGTCACGGATAAATTCAAAGAAGGAGAACTATGCGGGTGTCTACATACAGTTTTAGTAGTCTCTACATACAATTTTTGTAGACTTAGCTTGTCATTATCCGTAATATATGAGTATTTGTTAATTGCAAAGGAGAATAACATACCGTCTGTAACATTTGTCCATATATAAACTTTTTTATTATTGTAAAAGTTTGCACGGACCAAAGGATGCAACTAAGCTAAGACCAATCGATGAAACTAAGCACGGACCAAAGGCTTCAATTAGGCACGGACCAAAGGTTGGAACTGAGCACGGACCAAATGTTGCAACTAAGCTAGGACCAAACAATGAAACTAAGCACGGACCAAAAGTTGCAACTAAGCACAGACCAAAGTGTGCAACTAAGCAAGGACTAAAGGTTACAACTAAGCACGGGCCAAAGGTTGTAAGTAAGCATGGACCAAAATGTGCAACTAAGCACGGACTAAAGGTTACAACTAAGCACTGACCAGAGGTTGCAACTAAGCACGGACCAAAGTGTGCAACCAAGCACGGACTAAAGGATGCAACTAGACACGGCACAAACGTTGCAATTAAGCACGGACTAAAGGTTGCAACTAAGCACGGGCCAAACGTTGCTACTAAGCACGGATCAAACGTCTGTGAGTACTTACGGACCAGGTAGTGAGTGATAAGACCACCATAGTGTGACTACCAACGTGTGACCCCAAGCGTCGGACCACAATCATATGATCTGAGTGCCATTATGTGACTACCATTACAGGTCCATCATCATGCGACCACAATCTTGTGACCACTTTCGGGAGAGAACGTCGAGAGACAACGAGAACGTCGAGAGACAACATCGCGAGGCCACATCGTGAGACCACCATCGCGAGGCCACCATTGAGTTACTATTGTCCACGATGGTGAAAATGTAACAGAATATAAGTTTTCCAGTCTATCGTTTTTTTAGCCTAATCGAAATACATTCGTCTGCAAAGAAAGATGGCGGGCCTGAAAGGTTGCCGAAATTATTCGCTCTCGGGACAGAAGTTCAAAGTCTTCAAAAAGATGGTCCTCCTGTAACGTATTTCTTTCTAAAATACCCTTATAAGTCATACTTTTCCTGCAAATTATATCAGCAGAACAACTGACCACGTGTATCGATATACTGCGATGTTGTATGCCAAAAACTTTCAATCTCTGATTGGTATACTAAGCGTAATAAAATATAATAAGGATGAAGTTAGTCCTTATGACGTCATCGCAGATATTAACTTCCATATGTTTTTTTAGTTATTGAAATTGTATCAAAATGAATAACTTCTAGATTCAGTATGGAGGGGAAGCCACTAGTTCCATGCATGCACGATCCCCATAACTTAATTGACATTACCTTCACTATATTGCTACTGGTTTTGTTTTGCCCGGACCCGCATGCTTATCTGTGCCTACTGCAGGGCGCATGACGGTTGAGTTTGGCCGGCCACTGATGAGCGGGCGTGAGCGGCTATGGCGCTGCCACAACCCGCAGTTGGTGCGACCATATTTGCCATCTCTGATTTGTATTAGGTGAGCAGTCCTTTTGATAGGTACGAACGCTTCATCAGCCAGGGTATGACTCATCCCTTACGATGGGCGTAGAGCAGAGTAGAGGAATGACAGCCCTAGCCTATAATGAATGATGCGAACGCTTCATCAGCCAGGGTATGACTCATCCTTTCGATGGGCGTAGAGCAGAGTAGAGGAATGACAGCCCAAGCCTGTAATGAATGATGCGAACGCTTCATCAGCCAGGGTATGACTCATCCCTTACGATGGGCGTAGAGCAGAGTAGAGGAATGACAGCCCTAGCCTGTAATGAATGATGCGAACGC
>SDVV010045197.1:0-10088 GCA_016164225.1 Gammarus roeselii
CCTGTACGCACTAGGGTGCGTACATATCACTTTGTTCTAAAGGATTGGAAGCGGAGATCCGTTTCGAGTGAGCGTTTTTTCTTTTGCGCACTAGCGTGCGTCTGACATTGCTAAAATTTTCACATTTTTTTTCACGTTGAAAACGTTGCTTCGTTTATTCCTCGCACACTTAGGCGTGCGAGCCTACTGGAATCAATAATCATCGAGCCCTACGGGGGAGCCTATTATGACTCACGTTGAGGCTCTGGTGGAAATGAGGCTCAAATCAAATCAAATCAAATCAAAGCTCGGGGTTCTGTTATCAGCGAGACGAGGAGGTGAGGTACGCTTTGGTGGATCATAAGTACCACTCCGCTATGAACAGTCACGTTGGTGAGGCCTTCGCGGCGGTTGATGACATATTGGGGGATTCTGATGGTGGCGGTCTCTCGGAGTTTGATCTCTTGGAGGCCTATCACCAAAGGTTTATGGGTAGCGATTAAGGATAGTAATTCGTCTTTCTTGTTTCCGAGTCCCAGGTAGTTCCACTGAAGTATTTTGGTGTTCATTTTGAGGGCTGTTTACTCACGGATCTTGATGATCTAGAGTGGTTGCGTGGTTTTGCGAGAGACTTCGTGGTGTTCGTGCTTATAAGCTTGCCCAGAAGTCCTTGATCGAGAGTGCTCACGGGAGCAGCTGGGGCTGCTGCGATCGCGGCTGTGAGTGATTTTGCAGGAGGATGAGAGTTTATGCTTTTTGTTGTTGCTTCTTGAGCGAGAGCGTTATTTTTTTGTGGTAGTTTCTTTAAACTGCCTGGGTGAATGTGTAGACTGCGAGCTATGAGACAAGTAAGGTGACAGGTTGTTTAGCTGTCTCGAGTATGAGTTTTCCGAATTAGGTTTTGAGCGCGTCGTCGTCCTGGCGATGGTTGTTCTCGCTGGTGGAGTGTTTGAGGATCGGGCTCGTATACGAAGGGTCGCATCTCTCGCTTAGGCCTTCGCAGAATGGAGGCGCGATATAGACAAGTGGGAGTAGTTCCTGGTTATTTTCATAGCGAGCTGTTATTTGTATGTCGTTACTGTTCTTCTTGCTCTGTGGTAAGTGGGCATCGGATACTTCTTCATTTCTTTGCCTTTTCGTTGTTGTAGTGGTGAGCCTGGCTGCGTGGTCAGCTGCGGAGGAAGCGTCCATCGCGGTGCCCTCCTGGTCACCGTAAAATTATTCCAAGGAGGATTCATCTCGAGTGCGGAAGCGGTCGCTGGGCTGAGTGGGGTAGCGCTGCTGCCATGGGGGAATGTTGGAGTCTTGTTAAGGAATTGTTCTGACGTTGTAGGAGAATCGTCGGAGGAGTTTGGTTGAATTGACGAATTGACTGTTTAGGCATAATCAAAGCGAATTGGATTTTCGTCTTTCCAGATTTAGATGGCTTGCTTCCGTGTAACTTTGCGCTCGTTTTCTGAGATTTGTTTTTCTTTTCAGTCCTTGTATACTTGGCTGTCGTGGTCTCCTGCCTCATGGAGGTATGAGCAGTGGTGGCATTTTGGTTGGCGGGCTGTGCAGTCTCGTGCTCGTAGGCACATCTCTTACAGCGTTGGGGTGTCAGCTGCGGGCAGTATTTGATGACGTGGCCGTATTCAAGGCATTTTTTGCACATTGGAGGCCATGCTGCAACTGTGTAGGTTCTAGTTCTTCCTTGTTCACCCGGATTACTATGAATTTCGGTGCGTCGCGTCCTGAGAAGGTAATTTGGTATGCAGTAGAGCTCGTGTTTCGTGATTTGATCCAGTTGGCTAGACAAACGTTGTTAACTCCGTTATCCTTTGCCAGACCTTCTGAGAAAGCACCAAGATCTGTTAAGGGTCTGTAGCGAGGAGTGTAAATAATTCGTTTGGTATTGTTGAAGAACGGGTGTATTTCAACAGTGACTTTGAGTTTGCTAATTGCGGTAATATTTCGCATTGAGTTACTTTGTTCTTGTTCTACGACGTGGGCCAGATACTTCTTTCCCTGCATGTCGTTGGACGTCTTTCGGTTTTCCTCCCAGTTGTTTGGAGAGTGATTCCATCATTTTAAATAGATTTGTGGAAGAGGCCACTTTGCTTGCACCGCTATCTTTGAGCGTTTTGAGGGAGTGGGGAATGGTGCCGGTCTTTTCTCTTGGGTAGGAGAGTTATCCGGAGTGGAGTGCATCGAGGCCACAGCCTCTCGTCGTCCGACCCAGTTGACCATTTGGAATTGGAGGATCTCTCTCTCCGTCTCATTCGGGAACAATTTCTGTGTCCGGTAGGGTGGCCGTTCACCTCGCAGTTACAGCAATGCGGCTCTTCGGACTGGCACGACTTGGGATCTGCCCGTCTGTCATGATCGTCATGGGCCTTGACATGACCCTCGAGCTTCGTTAAATGGTCGTCAATTGTGCTAGGTTCTGCGGCGAAAACTTCTGTTTCCTGCTCAGAGAGGCCGGTTGCTTGGCATAGTAGATTCCTGATTTCCTGGACGTTCCTGGTTAACTCTTCTCTCCGGTCATCTTCGGCTGAGGCGGCGCTTGTCATCTTGGTCCCTCCTAAATGTTTTTTTCTACTCCCCATCAGCCCCTTGGTTTGCGCCGGGGGCCAAGGAGCTCAAATAAGTCAAGTATCTCAAACAATGCAAGCAAACGTGCGGTTTAAGGTCCCAGCACAAACTAGGGACCAACCTGTGATATCAGTTTATAATAAGTTAGTAATCGGTACGGAAACAAATTCGATTTCCTGAATATGTCTGATTGATTCATGCATGAGTACACTAAAGCCGTGTTTACCCCCAGCAACACGCAACGTGATAAATATATCGTGTGAAGCTGTGCGATACACGGCGCCCGCACGCAAGTTGACTGCTCCTACGAGCATTGTTACAATGATTGAAGCAGTTCACTAGGATGCCGTATGTTGGCTGCATAGTTGCGCCGCCAAGTATTCCTTGTTGCGTGTCGTGTGTTGCGTAGGCGTGAACACGGCCCGAATGCGTGACAGATTTCCTCAAGGTGTGAGTCTACATTTTACCACCCCAATCAGTTGCCGGGCGGCGTAACCGCCCTGGCTGGGCCGGACTTCCGCAGCGCGGAACCTGTGATAACACTGCAGGACCTTTTCGAAACTTGATGACTATTTTGTTGGGAAATAGATGGTTGACCAACCAGTCAAGAAATTGGGTTTCAACTTATGTTTGGTCAGTCGTCGTGACCACCACAGTAAAGTCTGGGTGTTAATCTCTAATTATAAGTTGTGACTTCTCATTTAATTTGACAAATAAAATAGAATTTGAGCTGCTCAAGCGCCGGTAATTCATTAAATAATTCATTGCTTGCTCTTACGCAACCAACTTAGCTGCGCATGAACGCAACACAGATAAAAATTCACATATATACATTTTAAGTGCCACTAAGCCCGGAGAGGGGCAAAGGCTGCGCTCGTCGAAGTCCGAATGTGTTGAGAAATGAATAGTGAAGGTCCAAAGCGTCAGGTTGTATAATAATCCATATAATGAATGATAGATTTCTCCTCCCACCCTTTGGAGAAATCCAGACTATGCGCACGTAGAACCTTCTCATTTCTCTCATAGCATGCATGCTGGAGTGCGACCGAAGACCAAGGCTGGCATGATCATTGATGGATTATAGATCAGATTATAGGCACTGCCCGTCCCCCCTCCCCTCCCATACCCACAATGGGGCTGTGATAAGCAAGGTCAAAAAATAAACTACGTTCATGAGAGTTTTGTAGCCAGTGATAGGTTGGTGGAGCATTTCCGGTGCGGCCACAACTGTACATGTGTACTGGCGGCAGCTCAATGGTGCGGCCACAACTGTACATGTGTACTGACGGCAGCTCAATGGTGTGGCCACAACTGTACATGTGGCAGCTCAATGGTGTGGCCGCAACTGTACATGTGTACTGGCGGCAGCTCAATGGTGCGGCCACAACTGTACATGTGGCAATTCAATGGTGCGGAAACAACTGTACATGTGTACTGGCGGCAGCTCAACGGTGCGGCCACAACTGTACATGTGTACAGGCGGCAGCTTGATGGTGCGGCCACAACTGTACCTGTGCACAGGTGTCAGCTCAATGGTGCGGCCACAACTGTGCAGGTGTACAGGTGGCAGCTCAATGGTGCGGCCACAACTGTACATGTGTACAGGCAGCAGCTTAATGGTGCAGCCACAACTGTACATGTGTACAGGCGGCAGCTTAATGGTGCGGCCACAATTGTACCTGTGTACAGGTGGCAGCTCAATGGTGCGGCCACAACTTTACATGTGTACAGGCAGCAGCTTAATGGTGCGGCCACAACTGTACCTGTGTACAGGTGGCAGCTCAATGGTGCGGCCACAACTGCACATGTGTACAGGTGGCAGCTCAATGGTGCGGCCACAACTGTACATGTGTACAGGTAGCAGCTCAATGGTGCGGTCACAACTGTACCTGTGTACAGGTGGCAGCTCAGTGGTGCAGCCACAACTGTACATGTGTACAAGTTGCAGCTCAATGATGCGGCCAAAACTGTACCTGTGTACAGAGGGCAGCTCAGTGGTGCGGCCACAACTGTACATGTGTATAGGTGGCAGCTCAATGGTGCGGCTACAACTGTACATGTGTCCAGGTAGCAGCTCAATGGTGCGGCCACAACTGTACATGTGTACAGGTGGCAGCTCAATGGTGCGGCCACAATTGTACATGTGTACAGGTGACAGCTCAGTGGTGCGGCCACAACTGTACATGTGTTCAGGTAGCAGCTCAATGGTGCGGCCACAACTGAACATGTGTACAGGCAGCAGCTTAATGGTGCAGCCACAACTGTACATGTGTACAGGCGGCAGCTTGATGGTGCAGCCACAACTGTACCTGTGTACAGGTGGCAGCTCAATGGTGCGGCCACAAATTTACATGTGTACAGGTGGCAGCTCAATGGTGCGGCCACAACTGTACCTGTGTACAGGTGGCAGCTTAGTGGTGCAGCCACAACTGTACATGTGTACAGGTGGCAGCTCAATGGTGCGGCCATAACTGTACCTGTGTACAGAGGGCAGCTCAGTGGTGCGGCCACAACTGTACATTTGTACAGGTGGCAGCTCAATGGTGCGGCCACAACTGTACACGTGTTCAGGTAGCAGCTCAATGGTGCGGCCACAACTGTACATGTGTACAGGTGGCAGCTCAATGGTGCGGCCACAATTGTACATGTGTACAGGTGACAGCTCAATGGTGCGGCCACAACTGTGCATGTGTTCAGGTAGCAGCTCAATTATTATTATTATTGTTAAATCATTAAATTCCATCGTCTAGCAATGGGGTTTCAATACTTAGGTATAATACATCAAACTTAGTTTTTATATGCACTATTTGAATTAGCGAAAAGAGAGATAAAGTGAATTCGTGACAGCGCATCTGTCGGCGGCCGGTTTGTAGTGGTGCGGCCACAACTGTACATGTGTACAGATGGCAGCTAAATGGTGCGGCCACAACTTTACATGTGTACAGGTGGCAGCTCAAGGTCAACTGAATTGTACTTCAAAGTTATTTGAGCAGTTCGATTTTCCAGCCGAGAATTATCATACCCACATCGATTGGAATCCACCGACGCGTGGTAGCGCTTTGACATTATAGCATATCCAGCTCATTGATGTCCTATTCAATTAAAACAAGTCTGAATGTTTTGTCTTTCACTTATGATGTTTATTCCATGCGAAGTACGGAGTTGGATCGTGAATGCAAACGTAATTATTAGAATTGAAAATATGCAGTCTATACATCAATTTTATCACTTGGGGTAACTGAAAACGTGAGTAGTTTCGCATAGATATTGCACTAAACTTATTTTATTTTCTTTACAGGTCACAACAGTAAATTTTGTGAACATTACAAGGTGTACAGCATGATAAATCTTAGACTTGGAATGACCCCCCAGCGTGCGCGGCCATGCATGTATTCACTCTAGCAAAAGTGTACTCTATATACAGTATTCGAGTCTGCGCTCTGAAGATTGCGCGACAAAATGTTTTTTGCTACTTTTGTTGTATATAGTGAACATATTGTAATTATTATTTAAAAAAAATGATATTGAATAACATTACTGCGGAAAAATTCTGCTTACCAAACACATAATTTCATATTGATGCACCTTGTTAAGACAGATGAAAAAATGAAGTTACTTTTAAAGAGATTGCTAGATAATTTCACAAAATTTCCCGGTAAAAACTCCGCCATAGCTAATCTCCATTTACAAGCTCTTTTTAACATCATTTTTTCTCGAAATACCCTCCTGTTTCCATGCATAATTCAGACGGTTCAAGCGCTCTGCGACCATGTTTAGCCAACAACTGACAAACCCAAGAAAAAGTCATTTGCTTCGCAGGCATCCTGAAATACCTCAGATTGGTTCTGGCCTTGACAAGGATTCGAACGAACCCAAGCAAGCCCCTAAGGGTGACTTGAGGTGTGCCCGGCTGCCTATTGCTCCGACCAACTCATTGATCGGACATGGATAAAAAATTGATAAATTTAACCGTGAGAGCTTGTGAGCCGGTTTGGATGCTCCCGTCTTCACTTCCTGTCTATCGTCACTCGCCGGATCATTTCCGCGTGGCATGCATGAATTTAAATTCAGTCAAGTAGGAAGTGATTGAAGGACCACGTGCGTTAGTCGTCGTATTCTTTTCCGATAAGATTTTCTATTGTGTATTCTCATTTTCCTCGAAACTGAACACTGAATTACTATTAAGTTTCATTGCTCATTTGAAATCGTTCTGGTGAATTGTCAGGCTTACACTTTTCGCGTATTTTGTGTAGTGTTCGTTTTATTAAAGGTTGCCCTGGATAAAATATTAAATAGATTAAATTAAGTCTTACACCAGACCTAGGCAGAGAAAAGTTTACAAGTGTTTACAAGTGTAAGAAGACAACAACAGGATTTGTCATCCCAAACTAGGTTGCCTTCTGATGGTATAGAAAATACTCTGGTGTAGAATGTCTGAGATCATCAGGTGTCTGAGTAATTTCTGTATTAAAAGATGAAGCGAAAGATTGTATTATGTGACTACATCTAACGATGGCAATCGAAGCTACATGAAGAGAAAGCCACCGACCCACGATGTTGATTTGAGTTTCATTCCTCTTTAAACCAATTCCGCCCAGTGTTATTGCTGGACACCGTTTTGCTACGAGCAGGCATCATGTCGGGAACAATTTTTACCCTGTTAGTGCGAACAATCTCGGGTACTATTTTACCGTGCGGGTGTCAATGGCGGACAACATATTTTTAACGAATGTTCTGGTGAGCATTCTACCACCGGAAGTCACTTAGCGGTGACTCTGGTTGAATTTGTTGAGCCATGACTTGAACGTTTTTATTGTATCGCTGTTTACAACTTCCCATGAAAGTTTGTTCCAGTCTTCAACATCTCTATACGTCAAGAAATTGTCGAGTGTGAAACGCTTACTAAGGATTTTGTATCCATTATTCCTGGTCACACCGTTAACATCTCGAGTGAAAAAGCTCTCTCGGTCGACGTTTTCCTTACCCCTCATAATCTTCCACACTTCGAGCATGTCACTCCTGACTCGACGCTTCTCAGGCGAATGAAGGTTGAGTTCGCGTACACGGTCTTCGAATAAATTATTGTGCATAGAAGGGATATGTTTGGTAGCTCTACGTTCAACCTTCTCTTATTTGGTAACAGCTTTCTAAGATATGGAGACCAGAATTGGACGGAATACTAGATATGCAGTCTAACAAAGGCATTGAACAACTCGAGAATTCTGCAGTTGCTCTTGTACGAGATAGTGCGGGATATCTTGATCTGGTTAGACTATCCGCGAAGTGTTCTTATTAAGACTAGATTAAGGGATCCATCTCCACCGTAGCTCTGATGTGGTTGGACTATTTGCGAAGTGTTCTTATTAAGACTACATTAAGAGATCCATCTCTACCGTAGCTCTGATGTGGTTGGACTATTTGCAAAGTGTTCTTATTAAGACTAGATTAAGGGATCCATCTCCACCGTAGCTCTGATGTGGTTTGACTATTTGCGAAGTGTTCTTATCGAGACTAGATTAAGGGATTTATCTCCACCGTAGCTGTGATGTGGTTGGACTGTTCGCGAAGTGTTTTCATTACGACTAGATTACACTTGGTGGTCCATGTCCACCGGATCGCTCTGACGCGAGTTATTAGGAAGTCTGTATCGACGATTGCCTTAGATTTTAATGTCTCTCTTTGAGTTAGTCTACGATTCAAGTTAAACCCTGTTTTCAGCCAATTTTGGAAAAACATGTATGTTAATCCAGATCAAGTTACATTTATCGTTCAGAATATTTTGCTTCATTCTTCGCTGCCTTGATTTAGCATAATCTGTTTTACGGTAGCGTAAGAAACTTGAAAAGTAGTTCACCGGTCTACCTCTGCGATGCATTCGTGCACCCGCGTGACTGCACAACAACGACTAGAAATGATAGGCGATAATTACGAGTCCTTGTTATTTCTCAGTTCAAACTGAAAAATGACCCTAAATTCCACGGACTCCGGTGGAACATGGAAGCAAATAATAAATCAATCCACATACTCACTAAGAAAG
Organism: Gammarus roeselii; assembly: GCA_016164225.1. NCBI lineage: Eukaryota > Metazoa > Arthropoda > Malacostraca > Amphipoda > Gammaridae > Gammarus > Gammarus roeselii. The sequence goes on from SDVV010045197.1 coordinate 8,591, forward strand.
TTTTTGCACGTGTACCGGATGTAGAGTAAAGAGGTATTTTCACCGAAGCAGAAGTATTCTGATTGAGTGGTTATTGTAAAGTAACGGTTAAACGGTCTGCTTAGTTCGAGGGCATCGCGGATGGAGCTCTAAAGCTGCGACAGGGACGTAGCCAGACCTGCGACAGGGACGTAGCCAGACCTGCGACAGCGGGACGTAGCCAGACCTGCGACAGCGGGACGTAGCCAGACCTGCGACAGCGGGACGTAGCCAGACCTGCGACAGCGGGACGTAGCCCGACCTGCGACAGCGGGACGTAGCCAAACTGTTGACAAGGAGCGATGGGGTCCAGATTTTCCCTTATTTATTGAATTGATGTGATCAAACCAGACTATGAATTATCCTTGTGCAGTCGCCTATTTTCGGATCTCAATGGCTGACTTCGCTTCACCCAATACCCCCACACCCCCATCCAGACTAGCCCCCAGCTGTGGGAATAAATGTTATGCAGGTTAAAAGCTGGCAATTTTTGTGTAAGTAATTTCCCGCTTTTAGCGTAAATAATCCGCATTGTTATTTTCGTGTGATTTATAACTGTTCATACAGCTTACAAATGGGAAAACAGTCATCTCTATAATATTCTTCCATGGAACTGTCAACCAATACATGCGATCTATTTGAAAAAATATTAATAAATCATTACTTGACCTAAGTACCAATTGAAGTGTGTGTTTTGGGAGTTATACTTTTGTCGATGGAAGAGTTATTTATTTGACATGAGAGATGTCGGCCCATAAATCGATGTCATTATCTGAGTTCTCCTTTAATCTTTGGAAGGAAGCAGGAATGAACACAGTCGCCTGCAACGCACATGAGGTCATACATAAATAAATACCTCCTTGTATTCGAATGCTATTGGAACGAAATTTATAATTAGGATTTTATAGATGATGATTTGTTATTTGAAACAGCCTATTTCTTTAATAATGAGGTCCAAAGTGGAATTAAAGCCTTTTTATTTACCTGATTTTATAGTTTATTTGTAGGACAAACCTAAATTTAATTATTTTTATCCTTGTTATCGATACCCTGGAGTTTATTATCACTAATCAATTTTTTTCACCTTAATTGCAAAGTTTTCTAACAACTATATAAGGAAAAATTCAAAATTTAGAAACGAACATTTTAATATATATCTTGAGAATGCTTTAGAAATTATACAAAGCCTACTCACGGACCCAAGCTACCGTAAAAAGCTTATCGCTTTCGGAAAACACACCGGACTATACGAAGCTGTCTAAACCTCCGACACCTGTGTGAATGAGGTGGTCCCTCCACCTCACTACGCACAGAAACAACTCATTTTACGAAGATACGCATTAACTCTATACTCTCTCGTACGCGCTAATACGCGAATATGCCACAATTGAAATATGTACTGACTTCATCTTGACAAAGCTAATATTTTCGCACGCGAGGTTGTGCGGACTTACCTAAACCAACGACGGTCGCGCCCTAC
>SDVV010045198.1:0-10088 GCA_016164225.1 Gammarus roeselii
TACTAGCCAACCGATCACTCAATATCAAGACCACACCCTCTCGTGCCCTACCTTCCTCCACACCAGACTTTCTTCCACTTACAGCACCAAACTCACATTCGCCCTTACCTTTCAACTTCGTCTCACTCAGCGCCAACACATCTAACTTCCCCCTCAAAAACATCTCACCAATCTCCCTCCTCTTTACATCACTCGTACTACAGCCACGCACATTCAGCGACCCTAACAATAGGGTTTGGAGAGGCTTGTGCCTCTCCTCCCCCCGCTCGTCTTGCCGTCTTCGAGGAAAGGTTTTTACAGAGAACAGGATTCCTAGCCCCTTCGCTCCGCCCCGTTTTGTCGTCTCCGACACGCTGGGGATTGCGGTAGCCGATTCTACTCCCGGCTACGGGGCGCCCCTTTAGTCGCCTTCTACGACACGCGGTGGATACGGTAGCACGATTCTAAGGCCCCGGCTTAGAATCGCCCTAACGCTAAACCACACTCCGCAAGTATACAAGGAATCAATAAAATTCCTCGGTCTTGTGTGGGACCCTAAATCACATGGCGACCTCATATTGCAGCCCTGGAGACTCGCTGCAAAAAAGCAACCGGACTTATCCTCTCTGTAACATCCTTGAAACTCGGAGCCGATATGGACACCGGCTTTACGTTATTCAGAACACTAATACGCTCGCGCATTGACTATGGAGCAATTGTTTACAGTTCAATAGCCACAGCCACCCTTGAACCTCTCTCCATCATAGTAAATAACGCCCTGCGTATCACAACCGGTGCATTCCGTTCCACATCCATCGAATTCCTAAACGTGCTTGCTAACGAGCTTCTTCTTCCGCTCGCCCGGAGAGACAAACTCTCACTACAGTACTATTTCAAGACAAGGAGCTACATCAATAGCCCAGCACACAATGACGTCTCCAACATTCTTGATATACGCCTCTTTGCGGCTAAGAAGAACATATGCCCACCCTTTTCTCTACGCGTGGACAACTTACTGACCTCGCTGAACATCAGACGCAAAGCAATCAAGCCTTCATTCTCCTATAGAATTCTTCAAATAAACACCAACGTGGATGATCAGCCCACCACTGGACAACCTAGATTTTGCAGACCGTACCCCAAAACAACAACCCCAATTAACACGTACCGCCGAGAACTCTCACGACTACTCGAGGAACAGTACCCTGAGCACCGATTTATACACTGACTGCTCCAAAATATCGGACGGAGTGGGAGCTGCCGTCATAAGCGAGGGGACCTCGCGTTCGGCCAATTTACCCCAAGAGGCCTCTATAGACTCTGCAGAGCTACACGCACTCAAACTGGCCATCTCTATTACAAAAATCTTATATTTTTGGACAGTCTGAGTGTTCTCACCCAGCTGAAAACTCTGCACTTTGATCAACCTACCCTTAGAAAATTGCAACGCGGCCTTTTCACGATGTCCGAGGCGGGATAGGCGGTCGAGTTCTGCTGACTCCCTAGACTCGCGGGAATAAGAGGAAACGAACGCGCAGATTCCCTAGCCAAACGAGTGTCTGCTCAGCAAGAACAATTCATCTTTATACATTAGTGAGACTGGTTCCCAGTCATCAACTCACGTATAACATCACGATGGAACAACTCTTGTCAACAGAGTGGACAAAAGATGCATGCAGTTAAACCATCCGTGGGAGAGTGGGACCCCAGGTTTACTAATAGGGGAGGCCAAGTGTTCATTAACCGTCTATGCACAGGATACACTTGGATAACTCACAACCACCTAATGGACGTTGACATGGGACCGGACGCACCACCAAGCCCCTGTTGCCACCAAGTGGCAATCAGAGTGAAACACTTACTTGTAGATTGTGATGCACTCGCAGCAGCCCGACGAGCCTTCTTGAGCCCCCCGTACAATCTGCTTATACGAAGCAGTGGAAAGGTGGCGAGGTCTGAATCATCTTTGATCCCAAACTCGCTGTCCTCCCTGCGTATTAATTGAGAATTTTACCTTTAACTTCGTGCACGAAGCTGTGCTGGATCAACGGATCGTCGTGCCCTAAGGAGGAGCACTCGGTGACTGCACGTTGGAGCTCCGGTGGAGAACGTAGGGGGCTGCTACCACTCCTCTACGTTAAACCTACTGTGTCTGCTTTGAACCTACAGCAGATACAGACACTAGGCCGCATCCCCCAGAAAGGGGGGTGGCCGACGGCAAGGCGCACCTCCCACCCTGATACGCTCACACTCACACAACTTGTGCTAAAGGGTCCGGCCCGTAGCCCCTCAACTTACACTCTGGGTCCCGAGTGCAGTCCAAGGAACCGTCGTCAGCAGCAGGGCCTGACAGTTTTCACTGGTTTACTCCCGCCGCGTCATAATGGCCGGGCCCCCCCCCCACCCACGACCATCCCGACAGCGGGATGCCAAGGGCGGGAAAGCACATCAGAGCAGCGTCAAAATCAACCATTCAAAACCATTCTCCACTTACGCCTGTTCATTGCACGCTCTCTCGCCACCTCCACATTCATGTCTCTTCTTCCCAACGCCTGCTTCAGACCATCCATCCACCCAAACTTCGGTCTACCTCTACGCCTGCGACCACTCGCCTCCGCATTCATCACCCTTTTCACCAATCTCCCGTCATCCATCCTCTCCATGTGCCCGAACCATCTCAGTACACGCGAATCCACTCGGTTCTCCAACTTCTTTACCATCCCTGTTCTGATTCGAACCACGTTGTTGGTGATCCGGTCTCTCAGCGTTACTCCAGCCATGCACCTTAAACACTAGCTATGAACCTGCTCTGTATATGTTAAATTTACTATGTATCTACGTTGAATTTACTTTGTAGCTGTGCTAGGCTTACTCTGCATATATTTTAAATTTACTTTATATCTATGTCAGAGTTTCTTTGTATCTGTCAAATTTACTTTGCATCTATGTTAAAATTGCTTTGTATCTACGTTAGGCCTACTCTGTATATATGTTACATCTACTTTGTATCTATGTCAAATTTACTTTGTATCTGTCAAATTTACTTTCTATCCATGTCAAATTTACTTTGTATTTATGGTAAAATTACTTTGTATCTGCGTTAGACCTACTCTGTACCTGCGCTAAACTTCTGTCTCTACGTTGAACCTACTCTGAACCTATGTTGAACCTACTCTGAACCTACGTTGAACCTACTCTTAATCTACGCTGCACCTACTTTGCCACTCTTCAATTGCCCTACGGGGGAGTCTGCTTTAACTTCGCGTTGGGACTCCGGTGGAAAACGGAAGCAACTACTACTACTACTTTATCTACCGCATTTGCATCTTACCTTAAGTTTAATTATAATTCTGCTCATCACACTCATTCTCAACAACTCTCCCAATATTCGTTACACACATAGACATACACATAAGCTCACCGGTCCTATCTCTTCTCTTTTGTGGTAGCTAATAACAGCCAAATGTTCTCTTTCTTTCATGCAATATTTTCCCATGACTCCTTATTTTTTTTCTTTCCTCTCTAGCTGTTTCTATGCGGATAATTCCCTACACTGAGTGTATATTTCATGCATGGGATCCCCGTTCTTTATCTCTTCTTCATCTTCTACCTCAGTGGGCGTTGGGGCACCCAGCCCGCTTGGCACCTTGAGGACGACTACGAATCCTTGGGGCTATGGAACAGGATAGGTAGTGGGTTAATCCTTTTTACTGCCACCCGGGGAGTGCTGGGAGCCTGAGACCATATGGAATCAGAAAATATTAGTTTTTTGTACTTTTGGCCGCACCCGTGCAAACCTTTGACGTATGTAGCGTAAAGTACTTTGACTTTACGTGGCAGTAAACCTTACTCTAACGCTAAAGAGAAAAAACTGTGTACAACTTGATGCAGCATTGTTTGCTGGTTTGGCGTTTGGCGCTCGAGCGCGCTTTAAAGTCTCGTCACTCTAATCTAATCTTCCTCATCCACTACACCTCTTCCCAGAACATTTCTTATTATCTTCAAATGCTCCCACAACTGCCTACTCCTAGCATCAGCGTCCTTCTTTGCTCTCCTCACCAAACGTTACACTATTTATCTTATCTCAATAGTTCTCATTGACCACCTCTGACCGCGCATGCAACCACTCGTCAAAAGCTCTTCTCTTTTGCGGTACCGCCATTTTAACCTCATTTTTCCACCATTCGTAACCCTTCAACCTACACACGTTCACACGGCGCACATCACTCACATTTCTTACATAGATACAGACGCTAGTCCGCATTACCCAGAAGGGGTGGCAAGGCGCACCTCATACGCTCACGCTCACACAACTTAGCCCTTTTGTGCTAAAGGGTCCGGCCGGTACCCCCGCAACATACAATCTGGGTCACGCGTGCGGTCCGAGGATCCGTCGTCAGCAGCAGGGCCCGACAGTTTTCACTGGTTTACCCCCGCCGCGTCATAAAAGCCGTGCCCCACCCCTCACCCCAAACACGACCATCCCGACAACGGGATGCCAAGGGCGGGAAAGCACATCAGAGCAGCGTGAAAATCAACCTATCACAACCTTTTTCATTCACGCCTGTTCATTGCGCGCTCTCTCGCCACCTCCACAATCATGTCTCTCCTTACTAACGCCTGCTTCACACCATCCATCCACCCATACTTCGGTCTATCTCTAGGCCTGCGACCACTCGCCTCCGCATTCATCACCCTTTTCACCAATCTCCCTTCATCCATCCTCTCCATGGGCCCGAACCATCTCAGAACACGCGAATCCACTCTGTCCTCCAACTTCTTCACCATCCCTGTTCTGATTCGAACCACTTCGTTGGTGATCCGGTCTCTCAGCGTTACTCCAGCCATTCTTCTCAAACATTTCATCTTGAAAACATTCAACCTTCTTCGCTCCTCTGCTCTCACTCCCCAAGTCTCAGCTCCGTAGAGCACAGTTGGGACAACAACACTCTCATGCAGCCCTCTCTTTGCTCTCATCCCCAACGTCCTACAGCTCATTACACTCTTTCGTGCTCCCAACACTTTACACTCCACCTTCACTCGCGCCTTCACTTCAGTTTCCACTAGTTCAGTTTTTCCCACATGGGAGCCCAGATACTCAGAACATTGAACTTCCTCCAAGAGCTCTCCATTTAGGGTGACACTAATTTTGGTCGCATCGACAGTCCTCGAGCATCTTATTACTGGACTCATACCCAGGTTCACTCGAAGCTTCCTTCTCTCGCACACTCTACCAAACTCAGACAATAGCCTTCATAGCTTCTCATATAAATCCGCAACCAGGGCCGTATCATCAGCAAATAGCAACTGGCTCAACTGCCAACTCCGCCCATTCGCTTCCATTTCTTGCACATCACAATAACGCATCTCAGAACGTCTCTTATTACTCTTCCACATTCTCCAGGCCTTGAGCTCTCACAATGTCATATTCCTTTTTCACAGCCTGCTGGAACTCTTCAGCTCTGCTTGTCACGTTCAGTTCAATCTCCTTTACGACGTCTCTTCCTGTTTCACTCTTTAGTTCTCTTTCCACCTCTGCTTCATTCTCGATGTGTCTTCCCTCAGTATCAGACATTTCTCCTTCCTCCCCTCTCAACACCCGCACATCCAACAGCCTCTCCACTACTCTCCTCTCCTTGAAAGCAATACAAAATTTATCATGTCTCTATCCACCACTGCACCACGGGCCTTTTCTACCCATTTGTACTAGTGGATATCTCACTTCTTCGACAAGCCGTTTCCTCACCACCAGCTCTCACTCAGTGCATAAACCTATCAGATTTTCTCCACCACCGTAATTTTTACGGGGTACGTCATGCCTCCCTACCGCGTCGTGAGGTCGTGCCCAGCTATTGCACTCGACAGGCTCAATCATAATAACACGTCGGTGCGTGACCAGTGGGAGCGCTTGCGAGACAGCAGAGACTCCCTCAGGAGTGTTGGTTATACATGTCGGTGGGTACCCGGGCTTTCATATTGAACGCCGGCCGTGGCTCCTCCATCGCTGGAAAAGCTAGGGTTAAGCAACAACTACAACAATAACAACAATTGATCCACGTGTTACCATTGATTCTCATAATTGCACAAGACTTTGCGCCATCTCAAAGCTTTGCCGTAATCTTTTTTGTATTTTGAAAGATGTTTCGTTTATGTCGTGCTGCAGCTTTAGAATGTTTGCTAACAACTGTGCCGTTTTGTGTTGTTTTTTAGGAGCTGTTTGACGAGCACGCGCAGGGCATCGTTTGGCGCATCCTCACCAGACTGGCGCACTGGCATGAGGCTTTCTGGTTAGTCTACAACACGCTTGGTTGCTTATCTTCTTTCCTGCAGCTCCCTAGGTCGGTCCTTGCGTTGCAATTCAACATCAGGGATAAAGGTGCAATCAATTTTATCAACTTGGAACTGGGTCAGTGATGGACCGAAGTAGATTTACCCTGAAATGATCACAATACCTACGCATTCATGAATTACATCCATCCCTGTAATGGGGCGGATGTCTGGCAGCAAGATTATCTATATAGTTTACAAGTGCAAGTAGAAACAACAGGCATTTTTTCCCCATATTAGTTTAATCATGTCCATATGCTCACGCATATCTCTATCTTGGTCTCTACGGATGTTCTGGATCATGTTGGGTTAGCAGACATACCCATGCCGAAGCCTTCGGCCACTGTGGGCGTCCAGCCTGATTAGGCTGCAGTGACAACAGAGTTATAACCATGCCTGCTATGCTTTCGTTAAGAATGATTGTTATGAGTTATCTCATAATACCTGAATCCTTTCACCGTGTGTGCAGGCAGAGCCTCAGCAAGGATGACCTCTACATGGTGGCCTCGATGCTGGCTACCGTTGGGATCATCGTCTCCGTCGGCTTCCTCATGCACTACAAAGTGTGAGGAGAGGATGTTTGACGAGGAAGCGAGGATTTTTTTAACATGGAGACTTATTGGAAAGCGTTTATTTCTCACGAGGATCATTTTTTATTATATCCAGGTTTAAAATGATAAATTTATGTGAGCAACCTCTGGTAGTCTATTGCGTCGGATGTTGCTTCGACAAGCTAGCCGATTGGAACATTAAGGAGAGAGTGAGTGTGTGAGAGGAGTGTGAGGTGCGCCTTACCGTTGGCCACCCATCTTCTTTGGGGATTCGGTCCGGGGTCTGTATCTGTATGAATACAAAAGCGATTACGATTTGAATTTGAATCCCGAGCCGTATCTGGGTGTATGAATGCTGAGTCGTACGCGGGGGGGAGAGGAGAGAAGACCGGCTTAGAACTGTGGTGGTTTTTATTGCTAATATCAGTATTAACTAAATGGGTTTGGTGCCAGGTAATACCGTGCCACCAGTGATTTAAAATTTTATTACTGTGGACGCCAGAAGCATAGTCACTTACCGTGTGTACTGTCCCTCGGCCACACTGCATTGCACTAACAAGACGCGCGTGGGGATGACGTCATGAGAGACGAGGATTAGTCTTAAGACCAATGCTGGACTCGAGGTTTTGTAGGAGTGGAATTATAGAGATAGTTCACTTTCTCATGGAAAAAAAAATTTAATGCATATTTTATGGCTCTGATGTCTTGAAAGTGTCAGTGGGATAGAGGCCCAAGCAGTGTATAGGCTGCGTCCACGTCAATACTAGAGACGACGCTCTCGACGTCTTCCCCACCGGCGAGTTGAGGGACTTTCGCTGGGCCGGTCCCTTTACGTCACCACTGCAGGCAGGATCCCTCGACGGAGGGGGCTCACCTGACTTGTAGACACCCTCGTGGGTAGCATAATCAATGGGCAAGGACATAAATGATTAGTTTTTTATTGTTAAAATTGTGCACAAGAGATTTAGCTGCCAGCTGATGTTTTAAACAGTAACTAACGTATGAATGCGTTGAACCAGCTCATTATGATCTTTGTATTCCGTCGACAGTAAGAAAGAGGAGGAGTACTTGACGTCAAAAGGCGTGAACCTTGACCCCGGGGCGAGCAACTCCAGCGCTAACAAGGCACCCCAGCTGCCCATACACGAGCTGAGGGGCGAGACATATAACGGACTGGTGAGTGCAGAGCGGCGATTGGAAGCCCTCACAAGTCTAACGGTTACCGAAACCAACACATGAACTTTTCTTCAGAAACGAGATCTATGTTGTGAATTATGTATTAGAATGTAATGAGCGCGCACCCTCTTAAGGAAACATACAGCAATTTTAGCTCTTCCCCGTCGTTTCGTTGTGAAACGGGATGCGGGTGGGGGAGAGCCAGGCAACTATGACGAAACAGGGGTAAGCCAGCAAAAGCTGTTTGGCTCTGCTGCTGACACTGCTTCTGGACCTCACTCCTGACACGAAGTGTGTGTTGCGGTGTCTTGGCCGTACTCTTTGCGCTAAGGGGCTAAGGTTTGGTATTGTTTGTGAGTCGTGAGAGGGCAAGTTATGTTTAGTTTGAATTTCCTATTGCGTATCACCCTTTCCCTTTTAACAACGCTCCCAATAGTCGTTGCACACCGGTAGGAAATTTTCTTCTGGGTGGCTCTCTTTTATAATTCCATCGTTTCGATTCTCATGCGTGCGATTCCCTATACTAAGTGTAAATCTAACAAATAGCACCTCTGTTTCCTGTTCTTTCTTCATTTTCCTCTCTCAGCAGGTGTTGGGAGCATTGCTTCCGGTATCTGGAGCAGGGTTGGTTGAGTGATAACGCTCTTTGCTGCCATCCTAGGAGCGTTGGGCACATATGGCCCAAGGACCTTAGGAGTTCCTGTACCCCAAGTGGCACCCGAGCATAACTTTGATAGTTACAGCGTAAAGGGCATTGTCTTAACCGAGCAGTAAACCCAATCACTTTCTTCTAATGGGAAATTTGTCTATAGCTTGATGCAGCACTAATTACTGGTTAGACGTTTGGCGCCGCATGACAGACACCAGCGCGTTAGAAGCCTTGTCACTCTAATCCAATCTCATGACTTTCTGATGAAACGACATGTGGCTACAAAACGGACAAAAAACGCCCTGTAAAATCCTCAGTTGGAGAAAGGTAAACCAATCGCATGTGCATTGGAGATACATGGATAAATCACAACCATCTGATGGACGCATACACGGGACCGTTTTTTGTCACCTTGTCCTTTGTGCAACCAAGTGGCAATCAGCATGAATTACGTACAGATGGAGTACAATGCTCTCGCGGCAGATCCGCGTGATAACGTAAATCCTCGTTTTATGCTGCCAGGCAATGACCATTCAAACCCGAAAATGCTTAGCACTTTCGCCAAGCATACCACCCTATACAAAGCAGTACAGGCGAAATATTTTTTCACTACAATGTACTTTGGTATGTTAATAAAATCAACGATCGATTTCAAAAGCTATGTATAATTTTTTTGTCAAGTATGATTCATGTATGCATCAATGTGCATGTATACCAGAATTAAAAATTGCAATAATTGTAAGTACGATTCGATTATTGTTTTTGCACCCACAAGAGTGCGAACCATTCAGAATTAATGATCGTCACCACCTTCGGGGCAGCTCACAAAGTCTCGTGTCAAAATTGTGGTAAAGGAGAGCCTCTTAAGCTCATATAATGCACCTTTCACGCGACTTAGCCTACTCAGTTATCCCACTTTAAGGAAAAAACACCGCTTTTGGTTAAGAAACCGGGCCTTACAAAGCATTATAATTATCAAATAGCAGTGCAAACAAATAATTATTCTACCACTGCGGCTTATAAATAAGAAAACACAGAAACGTGAATATATTTTTAGATACAGATACAGACACTAGGCCGCATCCCCCAGAAAGGGGGGTGGCCGACGGCAAGGCGCACCTCACACCCTCATACGCTCACACTCACACAACTTAGCCCTTTTGTGCTAAAGGGTCCGGCCGGTAGCCCCTCAACTTACACTCTGGGTCCCGAATGCACCGAGGAACCGTCGTCAGCAGCAGGGCCCGACAGTTTTCACCGGTTTACCCCCGCCGCGTCATAATGGCCGGGCCCCCCCCCACCCACGACCATCCCGACAGCGGGATGCCAAGGGCGGGAAAGCACATCAGAGCAGCGTCGAAATCAACCATTCACAACCATTCTCCACTCACGCCTGTTCATTTCAC
>SDVV010045199.1:0-10088 GCA_016164225.1 Gammarus roeselii
TACACCTTTGTAATATTTTTTTTGCCTGTGTAAACGGTGTATGCTCAATACTGAACACACCGTCCCGCGTCCTTCATACGGCCAACGGTGCACGGAGTACTGGCCTCGCATACCAGCGACCACGGGTTCGATTCCTGGTAACGGAATACAAGTTTCCTATGATGATGTCACAACTATCTAGCAGTCGATATCGACAGTGAGTTCATACCATCTGAAAAGATGGAGCATCTTGAACGCACCTATACATGTAGGCAATTAGGTACCCCACTGCACTGACAGTTACTGGTTCATGTTGTGAGTTCGACCCTTGGCAAACGCTGTGAACATGTGGCCTCCAACTCAAGTAAAAACTGATGCACGTCCGTCCAATTGGCAAGGGAGTCAATTTCTTCAGACCGCCAACACAACCACCCAGTGAAACCATACAGTCCTCTACCACTAAACTTGACAGTTGGACCGGTACCACTACGGATGTGACGTAAAGCGCGGTCAGTCACGTTTCTGACGTATAATTGTAATGATGACAGGGATACGTACTGCTTTAGCCGGGCAATGTTGTAAGTGAGACTCATTGGGCCTCAGTGGGACTCATTGGGCCTCAGTGGGACTCATTAGGACTTAATTGCATCAATTTCATGGAAGTGAACAGATTCTGTAAGAGAAGAGTTCAGCGCTCGAGTGTCGCACGAGTTTCTCTGACGTCACAGAAGTCCGTACGATGTTTCAGCTCAGACGAGACCTTCAGGGACTGCACAGTCACTGCAACCATGTGTTGGTTCAACTATTGCATTACCATACTACCCAGTCATGCTACATATTGTGGTCAGTAGCTGCACTATAACTGGCTTTCAATACCCTTGCAGGATGAGCAGTACAACCGCGCAAAGACAGTTATCCGCATGGACTGGTGTACCTCTATTTGGACATCAGATAGGCTACCTGCCCGGTCATTGCGGCATCACCAGACTTGCATGATTACACCCTCCCCCCCCCCCTCCCCTCCTCCTCCAGCAGGGGTATTGCTAACAAGATTTGAACTGGATAGTATATTCATGCCTTCGTCGTAAATGATTTTTGTGATCCGGACAAAATACTGCATCTGATTACATCATCAGAGTATTTTGTCCAACTCCACCCCTTGAAACTTGGACAAAGTGATTAGATACTGTAACTAGCTAAGCAATGGAATGGGCAGTGATTTAACAGTTTCCGTCTCTTTGTTTTGACCATGGGCCAGGGACTGGGGTCTCCTATCCCGACACACATTGAAGGTGAGTTATCGTCGCCTGGGGGACGGCCGACGAGGAGCCACTCCTCATGATTAGCACGTAGGGTTGCTGGGTGGGAGACACGTAGGAAAGTTCGCATACGGAAAAAAATCTCGCTTGGGAACAACTCTCGCCAGCAACACACGACAAAAAATGACCCAGTGCAACCGTGGCTACTTGGGCAACCTAAAATCCGGGTCTTTATATCCCGCTTCATTATAAACTAGAGCTGAACGCAGTATCTTAACATAGTTGCCGAGTACGCTAGTAAAATCAATTTCGTGGCAATTGAAGCTAATAACAGAATATGGGAGCAGCCAGCGTGTCTGGCGCAGCTTGAATAGAAAAACAAGACCGGACGCTCTTCTTTTCACCTTACATTATCTACTGGGGAGATTAACATTATCTACTGGGGAGATTAACATTATCTACTGGGGAGATTAACATTATCTACTGGGGAGATTAACATTATCTACTGGGGAGATTAACATTATCTACTGGGGAGATTAACATTATCTACTGGGGAGATTAACATTATCTACTGGGGAAATTAACATTATCTACTGCGGAGATTAACATTATCTACTGGGGAGATTAACATTATCTACTGGGGAGATTAACATTATCTACTGGGGAGATTAACATTATCTACTGGGGAGATTAACATTATCTATTGGGGAGATTAACATTATCTACTGGGTAGATTAACATTATCTACTGGGTGGATTAATATTATCTATAAGGTAGATTAAATTGTTCATGGTACAATTAAACTTATCATGGTACAAGGAGGGCTGCTGAGAGGACGAATTTATAAGAAAATAAAAAGCCATCTGACGCGACGAAATCAAATTTTGTGATGATCTATGATGCAGCTACCGAATTGGTAAATAAATATTTTTCATGCAATCAAACACGATTTGATGAATGCACTCATCGGCAAGGTTAATAAACAAATAGCGAAATGATTATTCATCAAGGTTAATAAACAAATAGCGAAATAATTACTCGGCAAGGTTAATAAACAAATAGCGAAATAATTATTCGGCAAGGTTAATAAAGAAACACCGAAATAGTTATTCGGCAAGGTTAATAAACAAACACCGAAATAATTATTCGGCAAGGTTGTTATGATCGGCCTCCTCTGGCACAGATTTATAAAACAGTGTAGGCTTTAGGCCTGTTAACCCTTAGCTCAAATTTCATGGACAAATAGCGAAATAATTATTCGGCAAGGTTAATAGACAAATACCAAAAAAATTATTCTACGAGGTTAATAAACAAATACCGAAGTAATTATTTGGCAAGGTTAATAAACAAATAGCGAAATATTTATTCGGCAAGGTTAATAAACAAATACCGAAATAATTATTCGGCAAGGTTAATAAACAAACACCGAAATAATTATTCGGCAAGGTTAATAAACAAATACGGGAATAATTCAACGGCAAGGTTAATAAACAAATACCGAAATAATTATTCGGCAAGGTTAATAAACAAATACGGGAATAATTCATCGGCAAGGTTAATAAACAAATTGCGAAATAATTCAACGGCAAGGTTAAATGGTTTATCTCACAGTACTGAATCGACACTTGTTCCCGAACTATTAACAATAGTTTAAAATTCCATATCTACTCAATAACCTTGCAATGTTTCGTTCAGAATCCAAATATACTGCCGGAACAATATTCCATGTCGAGGTAGAGTGCCGCTTGTTGTCTAGCTTTAGATGAACAAATGAAGACTGGACTTGCCCCTGCAACCATCCACATGTTCAACCGTGGCATTACTATATGATACATGTTGTGACAACCATACCACTGTCACCATTACCATTACTATATGATACATGTTGTGATAACCATACCACTGTCACCATTACCATTACTATCTGATACATGTTGTGACAACCATAACACTGTCACCATTACCATTACTATATGATACATGTTGTGACAACCATACCACTGTCACCATTACCGTTACTCTATGATACATGTTATGACAACCATACCAGTCACCATTACCATTGCTATATAATACATGTTGTGACAACCATACCACTGTCACCATTACCATTACTATATGATACATGTTGTGACAACCATACCACTGTCACCATTACCATTACTCTATGATACATGTTGCAACAACCATCTCATTGTCAGTATTACCATTACTATATGATACATGTTGTGACAACCATACCACTGTCACCATAACCATTTTTTAGTCCCATTAGCCATAAATAGTCCGTGAAATGTCTGGATCGGTGTGGTCTGTTTGATCCATTGGTCAATGGAGTGTGTTTACTATCGTAACGCTGAGTTAATGGGTTGTGACGTCACTATAAATGAGGTTACCCCCGGTAATTCGTTGTGACGTCACTATAAATGAGGTTGCCCCCGGTAATTTGTTGTGACGTCACTATAAATGAGGTTGCCCCCGGTAATTTGTTGTGACGTCACTATAAATGAGGTTGCCCCCGGTAATTTGTTGTGACGTCACTATAAATGAGATTACCCCCGGTAATTTGTTGTGACGTCACTATAAATGAGGTTGCCCTCGGTAATTTGTTGTGACGTCACTATAAATGAGGTTACCCCCGGTAATTTGTTTTGTGACGTCCCTATAAATGAGGTTGCCCCCGGTAATTTGTTGTTACGTCACTATAAATGAGGTTGCCCCCGGTAATTTGTTGTGACGTCACTATAAATGAGGTTGCCCTCGGTAATTTGTTGTGACGTCACTATAAATGAGGTTGCCCCCGGTAATTTGTTGTGACGTCACTATAAATGAGATTACCCCCGGTAATTTGTTTTGTGACGTCACTATAAATGAGGTTGCCCCCGGTAATTTGTTGTGATGTCACTATAAATGAGGTTGCCCCCGGTAATTTGTTGTGACGTCACTATAAATGAGGTTGCCCCCGGTAATTTGTTGTGACGTCACTATACATGAGGTTGCCTCCCGTTTCAAAAGGACCAGCGAGCTGATGACGCGATTCATCTCGGTAAAATGAACTACATTTATTTAGAGAAGCTGGCAAGCTAACAACGATACAAGATGATACTAATAACGAAATAACTTCCTAGGGATACGCGGTAATTAAATAAAGGGCATTACCCGCAATCCGCGGGTTGACATCCCTTACAGTATACTAGCAACGATATCATATCAGAGGCCTTGCTATATTACAAGACCTTTGATGATAGGAACCACGTCTTCACCAGCGTAAACTGTTTCGAAGACACCTTGTAGTTGTGATGACAGAATCATTAAGAGCTATTAAGTGTAGCAGGCTGAATAGTGATGAATGTTTTTTATTTGTTTGTTCAAGCGGTTGGTTAATAAAAAGACGCATTGATAACCTACATAGAGAAGCATTTTTGACCTACATGGAGACATATTCATGATCTGCTCAGCGACGCATTTTTGACCCACAAAAACATATTTGAAATGTTTGCTTCCATAGGAATAGTATCCGTGGATTGCTCAGTCGTGAGGAGGTCTGCATTACGGGAGCAGAGGCATCAAGCCGTGGAGGTGCGCTCTAGATGACGTCACAGCTTGAACCAGCTGCTACTGGGTTAAACTATTGCTAGAAGCTAATAGGAGCTTGCGATAGTACGCGCACCAGCTGCCATGGTGAGTATAGAAACTAACACCAATTTTTCCAAGGCGACGACAGTACGTTTCAAACCATTCTCTAAATACCTCCTCCAACCTCGAGGCCGTCAACGAGTGGAGACTGGATGGAAGCTCATATATCAAAACTCTTATCAGGTAATGGCGCCAGTCAGAGGGACGGCACCGCGCTGCTGTGGCCCAACAAGCAACGAAAAAATTATGTTTATCAACTCAGTCCGACTTTCTGGGAATGTATCTAGATACTGAATTGAACTAAATACTCTGAAAATGTATTAAGAACTAAATTAAATTAAATACTCTGTGAATATATTTGGATAGTGCATCGTGCCCTGAATTGTGAAGCAGGGGTTATATTGCTACGCCAGCTGCAGACAAAGAGAACTAGTTTGCAAGGAGAGGAGACATGGCCTCTGGCGACGAATTATCGGTACTCGCCACCCAAAGCAGTTGCAACTCGTCAAACACCTCTACTCAAGGACACCAAGAACTGCTATCAATATGGTGGACATAAAAAGCACAAAAGCACCCAGACGACGCGGTCTAACTGGAGTACAGTTGTGGTTCAAAATACTAATTGCGGTTTAGACCACCGTAAAAATAATGCTGGCATTTGCAGCTTGTAAATAAGTGCTGGTGGAGTAGAGCGATTGGTCGTGTGTTGTCGCAGGTGCGGTATTGCAGGGCCTGCTTGCATTTGTTTATTATGTGTTTGCGTGTTTGGCAGATTTATACCACACCTAGTAGAACTACACCACATCTTGTAGAACGACACCACACCTGGTAGAACTACACCACATCTTGTTGAACGACACCACACCTGGTAGAACTACACCACATCTTGTAGAACGACACCACACCTAGTAGAACTACACCACATCTTGTAGAACGTCACCACGCTTGGTAGAACTACACCACATCTTGTAGAACGACACCACACCTGGTAGAACTACACCACACCTTGTAGAACTGCACCACACCTTGTAGAACTACACCACACCATGTATAACTATACCACACCTTGTAGAACTACACCACACCTTGTAGAACTACACTACACCTTGTAGAATTATACCACACCTTGTGGAACTATACCACACCTTGTAGAACTACACTACATCTTGTAGAACTACACCACACCTTGTATAAATATACCAAACCTTGTAAAACTACACCACACCTTGTAAAACTACACCACACCTTGTAGAACTACAGCACATCATGTAGAACTATACCATACCTTGTAGAACTATACCACACCTTGTAGAACTACACCACACCTTATAGAACTACACTACACCTTGTAGAACTACACCACACATTGTAGAACTACACCACACCTTGTAGAACTACATCACACCTTGTAAAACTACACCACACCTGTTAGAACTACACCACACCTTGCAAAACTACACCACACCTTATAAAACTACACGGGAGCCTAGCGTTCGCGCTAAAAATATTCCCGCACACGCGCACTATCGCCACTTCACTTCACCTCACTGTCATGGCCGGACACTGTCATAACCGCTAAAAATCTTTCATCACACGTGCTTTCTACCTAACGATTCAGCCCACACGCATTTTCCGCCACTTCAAAATCTGCCACTGTCATAACACTTAAACAATCGTACCAACCTAACAGTTATCACTTAAATGAAACTTCAATAAAAAAATGCTAAAAAACGGCATTACGTACCCTACAAAAATACGTATGTTTGCCCCGCGGGTTAGAAATACGCACTTTTGCCCCGCGGGTTAGAAACACGTACCCTAGGTTAGGTTAGGTTGGGCAGGAAAAGTTTCATTAAAGTGATAACCGGTAAAATGGTACGACTGGGGGCTGATTCTGACGTGGGCTGAAACAGATTTTAGGCAGAGTGTCACTGGCAGATATGACAGTGGCTGGTGTGACAGTAACGCTATGAATGTTCGCTGTTAAAAAATGGTACCGTAGGTAGGTAGTCGGAACAACTTGGGGCTGGTAAGGTAGTTGGCGGAGATGATAGGGGTTGATCTGACGTTAGCTATAAAAGAATTTAGCGCCAGGGATAGCGACCCAACAACACCAAACCCAGTAGAACTACACCACTTCTTGTATAATTACACCACACCTTGTAGAACTATAGCACAACTTGTAGAACTATACCACAACTTGTAGAACTACAGAACACCTTGTAGAACTACACCACACCTTGTAGAACTATACCACACCTGGTAGAAATATACCCTACCTGGTAGATGTTTTATACACGGATCACTCGCGATTTTATGTTTCTGAGTTACAAAGAAAGTTCGTTCCCAACTTCGGTCCTTGTTGTCGAGTGTCTGAATGTGCACATAGATTCCGTCGTCTCTTCGTTACTTGAATGCATTTTTGTGATGCTATAACGCAGCGAAGAGTAACACGCTTCTCATGCTAGCAGGACGCAGATATGTCCTGACTACATGCGCAAGAGTAGTTACTAAAACATATCCCACAATAGATATGCCCTGACTACATGCACTAGAGTCGTTACTAAAACATACCCCACAATAGACATGTCCTGACTACATGCACAAGAGTCGTTACTAAAACATACCCCACAATAGACATGTCCTGACTACATGCACAAGAGTCGTTACTAAAACATACCCCACAATAGACATGTCCTGACTACATGCACAAGAGTCGTTACTAAAACATGCACCCCACTATAAACATGTCCTGACTACATGCACTAGAGTCGTTACTAAAACATACCCCACAATAGACATGTCCTGAATACATGCACAAGAGTCGTTACTAAAACATACTCCACAATAGATATGTCCTTACTACATGCACAAGAGTCGTTACTAAAACATACCCCACAATAGACATGTCCTGACTACATGCACAAGAGTCGTTACTAAAACATGTACCCAAACAAATGTGTTTCAGATTATTTCATATGTAGTGGGAATAGGAATTACTCATCGTTTAAAGAGCAGCAAACCCAACCTGTAGCCTGAATAAAATTACACCCTTGATTAATGGCGTATTCTGTGTTCTAGATTTAAGGTGTACGTTCTAAAAAAACAGAACACCACGAGGCATCTTGTGAATAGAGGATTCCTATTTTATTATATATATTTCACCAAAAAATCTCTTGTTTATCGAACATGATCAAAATATGCGTTAATATACGATTAAAGCAAATTGAAGAGAACATTAAGGTTGATATTCGTTGACTAACCGTCCCCCGTTTCCGGCTGACGCTTGATGCAACGAAAGTGAAAGCAACTAAAAAAAACTGGAGGCGTACAGCAGAGTTTCGATGATTTTTTTTCTCCAAAAAATAGCGTTCACTTTCGTTGCATTTTGTACATCAACCCGCACGGATGTCGGGTAATTAATAAACTCCAACTAGCATCATTTTAATTCCAGTGCACTAGCACTAATTATCAACATTAAAAGGGAAGACGTCGACACTTATTGGTCACCGAAAATAAACCTTAGACCAAGCAAAAACCTCATTCTGATCTGTTTGCATAGAATAATTTGGTGTATCTTAGCAACACTTGCTTGAGTCCTTTCGAAATGCATGATTTGCAATATAATAGAATAAATTGAGGATATTAGAATCACTAGATACTTTGGTAGTGACAAGAATGACTTGAAACAATATAACCTTCATCATTATTATTGTTGTTCTGTTATTATCATTATTACTATCATTTTATTATTATTAGTTTCGTCACTTCGACAGGGAGAATGCACCCCCCCCCCGCCTATCTTAGCCCCCCTCCAAATTAGGTGGAGACGGCTGTATCTGTCAACAAATACATATATTATTCTTACCCTGCCAGCGTAATCGCCGCAAAACACTTCCCTTGACTCGTCATGAACAGAAGACATTTTGATTTAAGGAGAGTGCAAAGAGCATCACGCCAAACTCAGGAGTAGTCTCATGGAGTCACCACGGCAAGTAACCTCTCCGAAGCCTCGAGAGTAGCTTCAATGATACCTCAGAGAGCTTAAGAACTCCCCGTAATATTCTACACTTGGAAAGTTACACCTTAGTCCATTGCCGCGACTGTACAGCTTAAGGGAATTATAGTTACGTTATAAACACAACTGTACAGCCAGTCCCTTTAAAGGGGTTTATGGGCACGACTTGTTGTAGGAGAGGCTGCAGGACCTTGGAACAACTTTTAGTTCAAGCAGTTTTTCCTGCCAAAAGACAGAAAAAATTTATACGAAAAAAATCTGTAGGTGGAAATAACGTGAGCAATGAATGTTTGACGCTGGGCTTGGTTTTGATTTCATGGTGCTGGAATTTGTTGAGTAAAGTAGCGTGTCGAGACAGCCACGCTCAGTGTTATGAAGACGGCAGTATCTAGGATACAACAGCGAGAGCATATTGCCCAAAACACTCTTGTTAAAATCGGACAAAGAAATGGGAAAATGGATCTAGATACTGTCAAAAATATTCTACCTAGATTATGTACCTAGATACTGTACTTAGATACTGTACTTAGATACTGTACCTAGATACTGTACCTAGATAATGTACCTAGATACTGTACCTAGATAATGTACCTAGATAATGTACCTAGATATCGTACCTAGATATTGTACCTAAATACTGTACCTAGATACTGTATCTAGGTGTATTTTACCTAATACTTGCTAGAAGTATTAGGTACACAAAGATCCCCGGGCAGGAGTATGGAAGCTTAAATCAATTGATGTAAAACAATACAAGAATGGACTCGTCCCTTGAACCTGTAGAGTGTTCCCCTTGAAGCATGTAAACAAGAAATTAACAATGGACATCTGTATTGTTTTTGCGATACCGCCAGTCACAGCGCACCAGCTGTCCAAGGGGGTAAAGAATAACTTGATAATTGTTTCCACCATTCCTTATTGGCTTTCAAAGCTGCTGTAGCAAGTTTTTCAAATTTATATTTATTTAATAACTAAAGTAAAGATACGAAGTGACTGGCAGGAGAACGGTCTGTGCGATCCCACAACACTGAAGGAGTAGTGTCTGTGCGATCCCACAACACTGAAGGAGTAGTGTCTGTGCGATCCCACAACACTGAAGGAGTAGTGTCTGTGCGATCCCACAACACTGAAGGAGTAGTGTCTGTGCGATCCCACAACACTGAAGGAGTAGTGTCTGTGCGATCCCACAACACTGA
>SDVV010045200.1:0-10088 GCA_016164225.1 Gammarus roeselii
AGTGGAGAATGGTTGATTTTGACGCTGCTCTGATGTGCTTTCCCGCCCTTGGCATCCCGCTGTCGGGATGGTCATGGGTGGGGGGGGCCCGGTCATTATGACGCGGCGGGGGTAAACCAGTGAAAACTGTCGGGCCCTGCAGCCGACGACGGTTCCTCGGACTGCACTCGGGACCCAGAGTGTAAGTTGAGGGGCTACCGGCCGGACCCTTTAGCACAAAAGGGCTAAGTTGTGTGAGTGTGAGCGTGTGAGGTGCGCCTTGCCATCGGCCACCCCCCTTTCTTGGGGATGCGGCCTAGTGTCTGTATCTGTACGTGATTACTAGCGTAGGGGGAGAGAGCCGCGTCAAGGCTGGTCGAGGTGCGTCAAGATCAGTCGAAACATGTTGAGGCGAGTCGAGTTGGTCGCGACGAGCCGAGACTGGCCGAAATGATTCGAGACGAGCCGAGATGAGCTGAGACGAGGGACCCGGGGGACTTGGGTTACCCTCCGTGATTCGTCGGGCTCTATTGAGACCCAAGAGACCTCTGCCCCCCCCCATCCTATCCCCTTGAACAATGAGTGCAAAATCAATTTTCCGAGCAGTTTTTCTGCCCGTGCCGAACCTGCCCTTACTTCACGATCCACAATTTTATCATGTATAATATAAAATGCAAGTGAATTTGTATGGGAGTTTCTGTTTGTGATTTTGTGAATGTGTTTTTTTTTCAGTCTGCTCGCTCGCGCGTGCACGAACCATATGTAGTTTCTGGGGTTGACCTGAACTGTGTAGCTGTAAACCCTGTGACGCGTTGTGATTGGAGTTGATCTAATCCGTGAAGCCATAGGCCTTGTATCAATGTCGACGATACTATCTGTGCGCACTGGCGCGCGTGTATAATACTCTTGGAGTTTGAGTGGTTGGAGTCGGGGATTCGTTTCGTAATAACTAAATTGTACCTATACTTAGTTAGACCGCGTAGCTGTGAACCTTTTGTTACGTTGCTGTCGGAGCTAACTTTGTCAGTGGAGCCGTAAACCTTGTACCTGTCCCAACGATGAACCTGTGCATACTACTTTTGAAGTTCTCAATGATGGGAGGCGAGGATTCGTTTCGTCTAAATCTTACCAGAATAAATGAAGTGTACTGTGGTCGACCTGGACCGCGTGGTGGTCTAGGTCGAGTTGCGTTGCTGTCGGAGCTGACTTGTCTGTGCAGCCGTGAACTTTGTGCTAGTCTCGACGATGCTACCAGTACGTTCAAGCGTGCGTACATGCTACTCTTGAAGTTCTAAGCGGTTTTCTTATGCGCACCATCGTGCGTCTGACAATGCTAAAATTTTCAACTTGTTCTATCTTTTGAAGCGTTTTTTTTTTTGCACACTGAGGCGTGCGAGCCTACTGGAATCCATGATCACCGAGCCTTACGGAGGAGCCTGTTATGACTCGCGTTAAGGCTCTGGTGGAACTGAGGATCAAATCCAATTCATTAAGCAAGAGCCTTGGCACTCTGAACTATTCTCTTGAAGCAGGAAAGTATAGATATCTTACCGTCCTCCTACAACAGCCGTGCTCTTATGAGATGTGATTGATATTAGCTACCTTATTTGATTTTAGTTCGTTTGCGTCGTACTCGTGTTTTGCCACTGGATTTGATTCAAATTATATGTGATTCATTTCTCTGTCTGTTGCTCACAGTCTTGATTCTTTTTTAAATCTTGTGTAATGACAACTGTTCATTAACAAGACGTTTTTGGCTGATTCTGAATATTAGTCAACAAAATTCCAGGGGGTGGCTGTTTATCTGGCGTTATGAGTTGGCTCACCCGGGTTCCCGACTGCATGACAAGCCACGCTGTCGCACCTACGGAGTAGTGCAGCAGGATGCAGTGGCCGGGCTGACCGGCCACAGGCGCTCAGACAGAATTTCTGATAGAGGTGGTGGGATTTGCAATGATCAATTAAATGGACTTGAATGCAGCCTCATGTTTTCGTACCTCGTTACTCCCATTCCCCTCCTCCTCTGCTCGCTATGCGCCTGACCCTCCATAAAACTGTCAGACGTGGTCTAGTTCCAATTCTGCCCCCTGTTACCATTTCCTTCTTGCTGAACGTCTGCCAAAGCGTTTCGGTTTATGCTTATTTGGAAGCCCACAACAGCTGAGCAGACCTATAAACAGAAGATAGTGTGCACGTCTATAGCTACATTAGCGACAGAAAATTCGTTTATGGTTAGTCTAAACCGAAAAACCAAACCAGACTTTTCCCGCGTGGAAACGGGTTTTATACGCAAATTTCTTCCGGTATTGTGTCTGGACAATCTTTCTTAATGGATACTATCAAATGTCCAATGAGTTCAAATGTCGCTCAATCTTCAATCATAAACAATTTTTTTTTCGCTAC
The DNA here is from genome assembly GCA_016164225.1 of Gammarus roeselii. Lineage (NCBI taxonomy): Eukaryota > Metazoa > Arthropoda > Malacostraca > Amphipoda > Gammaridae > Gammarus > Gammarus roeselii. Next base: position 2,383 of record SDVV010045200.1, read on the forward strand.
TATGCATGGCACTGTTTACGGCGCTCGCTTACACGCTAGAACACAGCAACTGCATATAGTATTTGATATTTTGACATTTGTATTGGGGTGGACGGATGATTATTCATTTTATAGATCATTAACACTTTATTTTAGTACTTTCCTAATTTGTGGGCTCTATTATTTCTCTCTGCCCTTTTTTTCATAGTGAAATTTTGCATTTGTTATTATTATATATCGAGGTTGGTTGAGACAAGGTGACCCAGGGAAATGGGGTACTCGTGGGACCTGCGGGACTCGGGGTTTCGGGAATCCGGGGGACTTGGAAAACCAGGAGGATTCGGGGAGACCCACTTGGACCCTTTGGGACACCCGTGAGAACCTTCAGGACCCTCTTGAGAAACTGTAGGACCCACTTGAGGCCCCTCTGAATCCTGGAACCTTTACTCCCTCCTCCCAAATCTACGTAAAACCTACTCAGTACCTACATTAAACCTACTCTGAATCTACGTCAAACCTACTCTGAATCTACGTTAAACCTACTCTGAATCTACGTTAAACCTACTCTGAATTTACGTTAAACCTACTCTGAATCTACATTAAACCTACTCTGAATCTACGATAAGCCTACTCTGAATCTACGTTAAACCTATACGGTATCTAAGTTGAACATATTCGGTATCTACGTTGAACCTGCTTTGTATCTACGGTAAATCTACTCTGTAACTACAGTAGACCCACTCTGAATCTACGCTGCACCTACTCTGCCACTCTCCAATCGCCCTACGGGGAGTCTGCATTAACTTCGCGTTGGACTCCGGTGCAAAACAAAATTAAACTATTACTCCTACTTCGACATTTGTACATGTAGCAATTTCTTGGAGATACTGAAGGAGAGTCTAGTCGGTTGTAAATTTTATCAACCAATCGCGGTAAATTCTCTTCCCTATGCGCTAGCGTTAGATAAGACCGATCCATATAAGTGTGAACTAGCATTTGCGTCAGTGTGACGTATTTTCATCCTAATATAAACGACTTGTAAGTGTTTGTGGTGAAGTGTGATTATTTGCATGTTGTCACTGGTGCGATTCTGCAGGTTGTGTTTTCATATCTTATAATTTTTCAGTGTTCGTCCGAATTATATCACACCTCATAGACGCTTTATACTCGGATAACTTGCGAATTCGTGTTTATTTGTAGCTAAAGGTGAGTCCAAACACAATTGCTTTATTGCCTATTGTCTTAACATGCTTGTTGAGTCCATTTTCTATTTGATACTAGAATGCATGTTGTGATGTTACGCAACGGAAAGCGTAACATCACAAACCGCTGCGGTGCCCGGAGTTACGAGAAGTGGTGGATATACGTGACAGGCTGCTCGTAGTTTTTTTGTCTTGCCCGGTCCCATATAAACTGAACTGCGTGTAAAAAGTCATCTGCCGGATTCTGTGAACTAAACCTAGAAAAGCGAGAAAACTGGACCCAAGTAGCCAATACTTTTAACCGGAACACCCCTGAACCAGGTAGGGTAAAGAAATCGGCTGTATCCATGGACGCTGATAGCGACCAATTGTATCCTTGCAGACACAAATCCCATTAACTGTTCCCATGCGGAACAACTGACAAACTTGGCCAATTTTTATCACAAACCGGCGCGTTTAGCTCCACAGTCATTGAACCCTTGAATGTACTAGCTAATGAACTTCTTTTTCTTCGGTGAGACCAACTTCTGCTACAATACTACTCTAAGACTAGGAGGGCAGTCAACAACCCAGCCCTCGACCACATCACCAATATTTCTGATAAACTCATTTCTGTGGTTAGAGGAAATATCTGTCCGTCATTCTCCCTACGCGTGCATAACTTGCTGACCACACTAGAAATCTTTCGTACGACAATCAGGCCTTCATATTTACACCGAATTCTTCACACCAGCACACCTTCTTGACTGATCAACCACCGCCAGACAACCTGGAATTACAACTCTACCCAAAAGCAACTACTCCGTTAAATGAATACGGCCGAATATCTCCGTGACTGCTCGAGAAACAACATCCAGGTCTTCGCCGGGTATACAAAGACGGTTTCAAGACTTGCCGGATTGCAATCTACCGTATGTGTGGTGTAACCTCACCTTCGGCTAGTCGGCGTCAAGAAGTTTATGTTTTCTCAGCTGAGCTGCACACACACGAATTGGCCATCTAAAGAACCATAGCATAACGCTTCTCCAAGTACATAATCTTTTCAGACAGTCTGAGTGCCTCACTCTGCACAATCTCTGAGGTGGGCTAAGCGGTCGAATTCTACTGTATCCCTGGTCATGCGGGAATAAGGGGCAATAATATCCCTCGCAAAACTATCTTCCACTCATCACAAACAAGTAATCACACTGAACTACAAAGATTTGTTCCCTATCATCTACTCCCTTATAACATCCCATTAGAAAGATATGTGGCTACAAAGCGGTCCAAACATGCTATCGGCCAAATCCTCTGTTGGAATCACGTCCAACCCTTAGTCGAAAACGAACAGCTTTCGGTGAACATGGCCCATGCTGAGCAAGGTTAAATAAAATATAGCAGTTTAAACGCAATAATTCTACCGCATCATAATGTACTTCGGTACATTAATCTTTTTACAGAGCTACTTATAATTTTTCACATTCAAAAATAATAAAGCATTACTCCCGTCTGCACTAGCGTGCATACTTTCTACTTTTTTCAAACTAGTTCAGAAGATATTGGCTTCCTTACATACTGACGTGCGTACGTTCCTATCAGAATGAACTTTGCACAGTACAGTCAAGATCATATAAAGGCCTAAGTCAGAACCTGTTGAAGATCTCTTAATCTAATCTAATCAAAGACAATTCAGTTTGATATTCATGAATTGTTTGTCAATAAAATATGCGCACGGAAACCTCTCCTAGACTGATTAGAAAGAAACACGTATTTTATAGAAATGCATGTATTTGATGTAATCTTAGATAATAGTAGCTGGCAAATACTTGAAACGAATGCGATAAAGCTGTGGTATGTTATTCATCTCAGCACACCTTTGAATATCATGCAACAGGTCATCATTTGTCGTTCTGTTCATTTGTTTTTCAGAGAACTTCCAACAAGAACACACGACAATCAATTAAGAGGCGCATGTCATGCTCACCCACTGCCCAGCAAACTAGTAGTAACTGCGACCAATGAATCTCAACATTCACATTCCAATTTAATTATGTTTCTAGTGCAATGAGCGTGTTTGGTAAAGCACGATTTCAGTTCAATCAGTTTGTTCGATAAGTCGCCGGAAACCATCTGGCCGAATAAAAATTACGTGAACTCAGAGATTAGAGCATAAATACTCGTTGATGTTACATGAGCTTGCGAAACTTTCTGAAAGCATCAAAGCCCTCAGGACAAGCTTTTTGCTACCAATAACATTGTTGCAGCCTATGCCCTTGTGCAAGAGATGTGGCTCCTCATACCTATCCTAAGTCGGGTTAGGGCGTGCCCTACGGGGGAGCGCGCATTAACTTCGCGTTGAGGCTCCGGTGGAACACAGAAGCAACTACTTATACTCGGGTCACGGTACTTCGACTTCCTCCAGTCCCGTACTGTGTCAGGTTGTAGCTCCAACATCTCTCACTGTAACCACAGCAGTGTCTTGTTTGGGATGCTCTGTTGACAGGCTAAATACAGACTGAAGAAACTCTACGTGAATGCTGTAACAGTAAAAAAAAAATCTCAATTATCTTACGATGAATCTTTGGGCGTTTAAAGACTTTCCACAGACGATGAATCTTTGGACGTCTGTAGACTATTCACAGACGATGAATCTTTATGCGTCTTAAGACTATCCACAGACGATGATTCTTTGTGCGTCTAAAGACTATCCACAGACGATGAATCTTTAGGCGTCTAAAGACTACCCACAGACGATGAATCTTTGGGCGTCTGTAGACTATCGACAGACGATGAATCTTTGGGCGCCCAAAGACTATCCACTGACGACGAATCTTTGGGCGTTTGTAGACTATCCACAGACGATGAATTTTTGAGCGTCTGAAGACTATCCACAGACGATGAATCTTTGGGCGTCTAAACACTATCCACATACGATGAATCTTTGGGCGTCTAAACATTATCCACATACGAGGAATCTTTGGGCGTCTAAAGACTATCCACAGACGAGGAATCTTTGGACGTCAAAGACTATCCACAGACAATGAATCTTTTGGAATCTAAAGACTATCCACAGGCGATGAATCTTCGGGCGTTATAGACTATCCACCGGTAGAAAGGAGGCCCAAATAAAATTATAGAAACTATCCACAGTCGATGAATCTTCGGGCGCGTATAGAGGATCCACAGCCATGTTGCCACTTCCCCGCAAGCTGGAGGTTGACCGACGACACGACCATCTATCGATTCTTCCACATACGCTCACACACTTACAAACTATGCTTCTCGGGGATGACTTTATGGAATTATTATAATATTGTTGATGTTCGTGTCTAGTTCTGCTTTGCCTTGTTGGCATCCGTGACCCCCTTGATCCAGCTGGAGAAGTCGACGATGTAACCGAGCATGTTCCACATAATGAACTTGTCACCCCTATCGCATTGCTGCAGCACCGCTCGCACCGCCTCCTGGTGAGGGGCTGTAGCGGACAGGATTCGCTTATCCAAGCGGCCAGGGCTGGAACAAAATTGTCCCAATTAGTAAGCAATGTACAGATACTCAACAATATAAGGATTTAAATGTGAACATTCAAAGCATTTTTGTATCTCGTAGGTACATCTGGTCGATCATTCTGTAAGATACGATTTTTTTTTGTAACCTTTGTGGTGTGGCTGTGCAATTGTATACTGTAAGGGCTCGCGAAGTCGAGTTCCGCATTGCTCTTCCTCACGTCAGCTGTCGCGCAGTTCACTTCCAGCAAATAATGTATTTTTTTCAAGACTATGGTATTATATTGTAGACCATTGTATTAACGCCCATTGGAAAGGAGTCGTAGATGCAGTTTTCCCTCTGACGGCGTGAATCCCTCCGGGATTCACGCCGGAACTCCAGCTCTAAGTTCCCGGCGTATACTGCAAGCAACCATTCAGCAACAAGGGTTTTTGAGGCCACCAATCAGCGCCAAGAGCGGCAACGGAGTGGACGCGAGCAAATCAGCATATGGGAAGCGACACAGGGATCTTGAAATGCCAAGTCCAGGATTAAAAGAGAGTTTTTAAATTAAAAATTACAGACAAATTCTAGAAATAATTTCCGCCCATTACTAGCCTTAGTTAAAAATGGCAACATCTACACATTTTAAAACGTATGGAGACTAGTTTCATATTAGAAATAGCGAATAATTGGCGCAGCCACATCAGCAGTCTGCCCCGTCTGACTGTAGCCAATCGCGTGTCGCACTGCCAGAGGCTCAGGCCCGACCGCCAGGCTAACCCAGACTCAGCCTCCATCAGAGGCAGCAATAAGTTGTTCTCAAGGCTCACTACGGCGACAAGTCTTTGTCGCCTCTCCTGTCCTGAGCCAGAGCGACACGAACACCCTACCAGCATGACAGGAGACTAGACTATTTGTTGCTTTAATTAACGAGTGGCGATAAAATTCTCGCCCCCATTATGTTTGGTTATGATTACATTCATCTGATTGGTCATTTAAAGTAATAAATCACCACTTGCAGTCTTGTTTTCTTCAATTAAAATGTCTATTTGAATCTTTCAGGTGGTGCTACAATTTGAATTGCATTATATCAGATCTCACCAATAAACTAAATTTACACATGAATTCTCTCGTAATTCCACCTCCTTGGGTCAATATCATTAAGGTCAAACCCTAAAATTCAGCCAGGTTATACTCTTAAAATACCATGGCGTAATCAATACATAAGTAATAAGACGTACGTTTGACCTGCAGGTTGAAACTACATCCCCTAGAATAATACTAACCTTTGCCCCCTAGGATGGGGATACGCGCCTGAGTGATGTTAGGTAGTGTAGGAAAGGTTCCGAAATAGCTCGTAACGTGGCCAGCAAATATATCCAGCCGCACACAACAAAATTTAACACGTCGGCACGAAATAACTAACTCATGGTATTGAACAGCACCAGGATAAGTACCACAGATCACGTTTTGATTCTGTACCATACTGTAGTGGAGTGCACATGGTGCATCTGGTCCCACCAGCATCATCTTTTCACATTCCGATCAAATTGTGTCACTTAAAAAGTTGGGAAACTGATACACGACCCCCTTCTATTTATAAATATTCGTATCAACATGCAATTATTCAATATCCAAGTGATATTTGTAAATTCTGAACGATAACGACTTCCTCGATCGTATGGCCTTCTTGTATCTTAGGTTGAATTGACTTCTCCCAAGATAGCAGCCTCGACGTGTCGTAATTTACAACTGGCTCGTGAACACGATATTGCAACACTACTTCTGGTGGGAAGGGTTACCCGGAGTTACTCCGGGTGACTCTGATGACAAAAAATGCAAAACAGCTGTGAAATTATGACAGCTGCACAATAACGGTACTCCATTTGAAGCAGATTACGACGCATAGTCGACAGTGATACATCTGGCATATTTAATAAAATGTATAATGCCATCTTGGGGAGATGTCATAAGAGAATGGAATTTTCAGCTATTGATCTCACCAATACATCACTCCCAGGAATCAGTATGAGACACTTTATGCATGTATTCAAAATGTATGCATAAATGTGAAATATATTTTTATCAAATATTAATTTATGTACAAAAAATCGACAGAAAATGTATAGGTGTGGTTCGGCGGAATCACCCGGTACCGAAACCGTAAGAAATGGCCGATACCACCGATGCATCGGTTTCAATTGAACAGGTTTTCAGGCGCGTACCAGGAATTCTTTTAACTTTGATGAGGGCGCGAATGAGTGCAATTGCCCGATCTAATATGAATGAATCTAGGACTTCTTTAAATTTAACCTCCGAAGTGGAAATGGAGAGTGGGTGCGGCCGCTACTCTGCCACAGTAGCAAAGAAAATCCGTTTATGTTTAATCTATAACCGAAGAACAAAGTTAGACTTTTCCCAACGGGAATTTAACTTCACGTAATTTTTTACGCAATTATACCTGGACGATCCTTTTTCTTAATGGATAATATTAATTACATTTTCAATGAGTGCAAATATCGAACGAAAAATTATGATTGAAGATTTTACATAATCTTTAATCATAAACGAATTTTCTTTCGCTACTGTACATGCCTGCTTATTTATAATTTTATCGTTAGATTTTTTATTTGATGTACAGTTGGGTTCAATACTCTTTGAACATAGATATGGAGAAGGGTTGAATGACCCTTTGCCATGTATATTATCTGAATATTTCGAATGACGTGGCTTCACGTTGATTGGTTTGATGGTCGTTCCGCGGTGATTGGTTTGATGGTCGTTCCGTGGTGATTGGTTTGATGGTCGTTCTGCGTTGATTGGTTTTATGGTCGTTTGGTTTGATGGTCGTTCCGCGGTGATTGGTTTTATGGTCGTTCGGCGGTGATTGGCTTAGTAGTCGTTCGGCGGTGAATGGCTTAGTAGTCGTTCGGCGGTGAATGGTTTAATGGTAATTCCGCGGTGATTGGTTTAATGATCGTTCCGCGGTGATTGATTTAATGGTAGTTCCGCGGTGATTGGTTTGGTCGTTCCACGGTGATTGGTTTAATGGTCGTT